>SJYQ01002418.1:242083-285480 GCA_006410935.1 Redunca redunca
TCCTGACCTGCATATAGGTTTCTCAAGAAGCAGGTCAGGTGCTCTGGTATTCCCATCTCTTTCAGAATTTTCCACAGTTTCTTGTGATCCACACAGTCAAAGGCTTTGGCATAGTCAATAAAGCAGAAATAGATGTTTTTCTGTTCGCTTGCTTTTTTCATGATCCTGCGGATGTTGGCAATTTGATCTCTGGTTCCTCTGCCTTTTCTAAAACCAGCTTGAACATCTGGAAGTTCACGGTTCATGTATTGCTGAAGCCTGGCTTGGAGAATTTTGAGTATTACTTTACTAGTGTGTGAGATGAGTGCAATTGTGTGGTAGTTTGAGCATTCTTTGGCATTGCCTTTCTTTGGGATTGGAATGAAAACTGACCTTTTCCAGTCCTGTGGCCACTGCTGAGTTTCCCAAATTTGCTGGCATATTGAGTGCAGCACTTTCACAGCATCATCTTTCAGGATTTGAAATAGCTCAACTGGAATTCCATCACCTCCACTAGCTTTGTTTGTAGTGATGCTTTCTAAGGCCCACTTGACTTCACATTCCAGGATGTCTGGCTCTAGGTGAGTGATCACACCATCGTGATTATCTTGGTCGTGAAGATCTTTTTTGTATAGTTCTTCTGTCCTAGATCGGTCTAAACTTCCAAGGTGAAGGGGCATGAAATAGGAATTTGCCACTCTTTCCCCTGATGATCTGAGTTACATCTCTTGGGTGACCAGACATGTCCTGGCTCCAAGTCCCATTTCTGAGTTAATGTTGAGAGTCAGAGGGGATGACACCCTCCACTACTAGCCAGCAAATTCTGGAGGGTAAAGACTTTGTCTAACTAACTCTTAATTTATCTCACTGCCTCCCCAGGAATCCAACTCAACATCCAGCACACAGTAGACACACAGCAGTCACGCTCTACATGCACACTGCACTTTGTTGTTCAGGTGCTAAGTCATGTCTGACTGTGTGACTCCATGGACCGCAACATGCCAGGCTCCTCTGTCCTCCGCTATCTCCTAGAGTTTTCTCAGATTCATGTCCATTGAGTCCATGATGCTATCCAACCATCTCATCCTCTCTCACCCTCTTCTCCTTTTGCCTTTTATCTTCCCCAGCATCAGGGTCTTTTCCAGTGGGTCAGCTCTTCATATCAGGTGGCCAAAGTATTGCTCACTGCATATAGATGAATTAATGTTGAGTAAAATTTGCCATCTCCCAAACCCATTCTTGGTGCATTTCCCCAGTCACTTTAACCAAATTGTCAGCTCCTGGATGGAAAGAGCTAATTCTCCTGCTTTACAAAGACTGTCCTGGATCTTGCCTCCTGGGATCTTCTAGGGGAGACAAGATGTGCCCACAGATAACTATATTTCACACAGAGAGGTGCAATGAAGGAGGGGGAAGAACCTGCTGCAATGCTCTGAGGAAGCCGTCATTAATTTCAATCAGGAAGACTTGGGGGAAGTCTTTGGGGAGATAGGCAGAGCTGATCCGGGTTTTGGAGAATGGTAAAATACCAGGCTCCTCCATGCTTGGAATTCTCCAGGCAAGCATACTGGAGTGGGTTGCCATGCCTTCCTCCGGGGAATCTTCCTGATCCAGGGATTAAACCTGGGTCTTCTGCCTTGCGGGAAGACTCTTTACTGTTTGAGCCACCAAGGAACCCCGAATATATCAGAGTTAAGGTTCAAGACCATGCTGGAGAAGCTGGCAATTTCACACGCATCTCATCACCCCCGCAGTCCTGCTGTCCTTGGTGGTGGCACCTTGAGCCTTTGCTTGGGGATTTCGGGCAGCAGCAGGATGGCAGTGAGGAGCCTGGTGCTAGCGATGCCAGGAAGAGGGACCGCTCCTGCAGTCAGACTGTGCCTGCTGTCAGGTGCCTCGTGGACAGAGGTCTGTAATGACTTAGAGGTCTGTGATTACTGTCCCTGTAATCACAAGGACAGAACAGCCAGCATTTGGAGCATTTTTTGACCCCTAAGGACCAAGTGTTTGCATATGTACGCTCAGTCTGTCAGTCATGTTCAACTCTTTTATAACTGTATGGGCTGTAGCCCACCAAGCTCCTCTGTCCATGGGACTTTTTCAGGCAAGAATACTGGAGTGGGTTGCCATTCCCTGCTCAAGGGGATCGTACCCGAGTCTCCTGTGTCTCTTGCACTGGCAGGCAGATTCTCTGCCACTGAGCCACCTGGGAAGCCCAGAGGAGACAGGAAAATTGGAAACAATTGGAGGAGACTTTACAGGTCCTCTCTTCCAGTCCCCCGCTCCATATTGGTGGTCTGTCCTCTAGCACAGGCTGTCAGGCAGCTCCAAGTTGCACTGTCCAGAGATGGGCAGGCAGCTTGTGGGGCAGCATGTGCCTGCTCCAGGGCTTAAGGAAATGTCTCTATATTCTGATGACCCAGTGACCTGGGTCTGACCTCAGGAACAGCGCTGTCACTTCCAGTGGGTAGACATCATCCTAACCCTGCCGTAGTTTCCAACAGTCTTCTGGCCCCTTGGCAACCCAATGGGCTTTTGTGAGTGTTCCTGGGGCCTGATCACTTTTCATTATGTGCTTTAGGAGCACAAATGGCCGCTGAGTTCCCGTTGTCTGGGAACAATGCATTCTGGCACATGTGTAACTTCAAGCTTGTATGAGGTTCTCAATGAATAAGTGGTCCTAACAGCTCTTCTTCCCCAGATAATTTTGGCTCAACTCTTAAGCAGAAAAAACTTTAGAAAAGTTATTAGTTTAAATGAAATTTTCTCTACATGAATTATTCTAGAACAATCTGTTCTCTGAATCAATAATGACTTTGTGGCTGATTTTTACTTCTTGTTTTTCATGTTATTTTTTATAGTCTGTTTCCTTGTCCTCAGGTCATTGGCTGTCACTTTCTGCTCTTGGGATGCTGTGGCTCTGAAGCACCTAATTTCCTCCTAATTTATTTATTACTGGAATATGTTTTAAATCCAGAAAGTAGGTAGCCAAACTTTTTTTTAGCCAAACTTTTAAATTCTGTCCAACAAATAAGAGTAAATAGGCTTTGTATTTGGAGAAGGAAATAGCAACCCACTCCAGTAGGCTTGTCTGGGAAATCCCACAGACAGAGAAGCCTGGGGGGCTGCAGTCCATGGGGTCGCAAAGAATCAGACACAACAGTGACTAAGCCCTGAGTAGGCTTTGTATTAAGCTCTACAGAAGTATTTGGCTGAGAATATGTTGCTAAGTCAGTAAGTCGTATCTGACTCTTTTCGACCCCATGGACTGCAGCATGCCAGGTATCCCCCCCTGTCCTTCACCATCTCCTGGAGTTTGCTCAAACTCATGTCCATTGAGTTGGTGATGACATCCAACCATCTCATTCTCTGTAGCTCCCTCCTGCCCTCAATCTTTCCTGGCCTCAGACATCTTTTCCAGTGAATCACCTCTTTGCATCAGGTAGCCAAAGTATTGGAGCTTCAGCTTCAGCATCGGTTCTTCCAATGAATACAAAGGGTTGATTTGTGAATATGATAAAACTCCAGCCACATTGCTTTAAACAATAAGGAAAATGTATTATTTCACATAATAAAATAACAAAGTAAGGTGGCTACAGGAATGTTTATTCCAGTGGCTCAGTGGTTGCCCCCGGAAGCCAGGATCTGACCCCTGCATCCAGCACAAGGGAAGAATTCTCAGGCAGGAATCCACCCTGATTAACACAGGGTGAATCCAAACCAAAGGAGATTTTTCTGCCTGGGAAAGAGGAGGGGATGGCTTGGCCTGGAAACCAGCAACTCTGCTTCAGGTTTGGGAAGGCAGGTCTGGAATTTCTGCTTCATGAAGCAAGTGCATGTCTTTAAATCAGTCCATTGATTTTGTGACATCTTTCTCAGTTGTTGGGATTGGAGTTACTTTCTTATTCCTATATCTCTAGTAAAGTAATTAGAATGGCTATGTTGTTGGTTAGTTGCTAAGTTATGTCCCCACTCTTTTGTGACCCCATGGATTGTGTAGCCCACCAAACTCCTCTGTCCATGGAATTTCCCAGGCAAGAATACTGGAGTGGGTTGTCAGTTTCACCTACAGGGGATCTTCCTGACCCAAGAATTAAGCCCGTGTCTCCTGCTTTGACAGGTGGACACTGAGTCACCAGGGAAGCCCCATAGGGCTATAGATACCATTAAAAAGGCTCTCCTGTACAGACGTACAGAGAAGCACATTGTCTTGCACAAAGAACCTCAGTGCAAAAAGTGACAATATTGTACCACCCATGTAGAAGAGCCCATACATAATATTTTGCTTATTGATTCTACGCTGACTTTCTAACTTGGCATGACATGGCAATAATTCTGCTGCCTTCGGTGTGTACTTACATGTAAAAATGTTTGTTCCCAGGATTTTTTCTTTTTTTAGATATGCACAGCCCCATTCATATGGTTTCCTGGGTAGCTCAGTGGTAAAGAATCTGCCTTCCAATGCAAGAGACGCAAGAGGCACGAGTTCAATCCCTGGGTCAGGAAGATCCCCTGTAGGAGGAGATGGCAACCCACTCCATTATTCTTGCCCGGAAAATCTTATGGACAGAGGAGCCTGGCAATACAGTCCATGGGGTTGCAAAGAGTCAGGAATGACTGAACAACTGAGCACACACTCACACAGCGCCATTCATAGTGTCAAAACTGTCAATTTTTGTCATTTCCAGTAATTTGGGGATTTTTGGTGCAGCCTGAGCATAGATAAAGTTTGGGTGAATATATACAATAACTCCTGCTTTTATTTATTAAACATTTACAACTTAATAGAGAATTATTTGCAGAGAAAGAGGCCTTAATGACCCAAGCTGCACCTCCACTCAGGCCAGTAAAGAGTGGCCCCAACTTTCCAGGAAATGATCCACCTCATCTATCCCATATACTGGGCACTTGGAGGGACCCAAGGGCTTTGGAGTCTTGTCCAAATATACAGTGGAAGGATTGCTTTTGATTCCTTTGACCAGATGCCTCCATCTATATGTTCCCTAAACTTTCCTAGATCCCATGTGAAAGAAGTGGGATGATATCAAAAGACATTGTGAGCCAGCCACTTTTATTGGAGGGAGTGGTGGAAGCTGAGGGAATGCCTGGATGAAGTTCAGATTTCTGAGCCAGAAGGAAATTTTTGGCCATGTTTTTCCCCTTTGGGTCCTGCCTGGGTGGTAAGAAGAAGAAAGTCAGTTTAACTGTTTTCAGCTGTCAGTAGAATTGCCTGTGACCTTGGTGATCTTTCAGCATGTCGTCCTCATTTTATGGAGTGAATTATGCGTTTGCTGGATAACTACTCATTTCCGGCAGAAGTAATATATCATTATGAAATACAATCTGCAGGAAAAGAATGAGGGGTGTCAGTGTGGGAACAGGAGGACCCTTGTCTTCTAAGCAGTTGGGGCAAAAAAAGAAAGGCTCATTTTACTGTGTGGCCCCGGGAACAGATGTTCCACGTGGCGGTCCTGTTTAGTAAAATGACATGAGGCGTCATTTCTTCATGAATGCTTCAGTCCCTGCTGCCTTCTAAGTTGTGTTATGACTGATTTATCGCTCAAACACTTCTCACTTTTATGGTGTCCCTCTATGTCAAGCAGCTAATGCCTGAGATGTCATCACTTCTAGAAGCAAAGACCCTGTGGGTACCTCATGCAAGCCCAGTGTTTTATGTCAGTTATTGGATACTGGAGGGTTGCATGGATGCTGACAGCAATTTGTTAACATTTTCTAAAGATTAAGATAAATAGCTGCCTATCCTCTTCAATACTTGTGCATCCGACTGAAACAAATTCCCTGCTTTTGTACAGATTTCTTTATTGTGGTAGAAATGAGGGGAATGAGGGGAGGGCATCTCCTTACACAAACATCCTATAAAGCCATGTAACATTAAAAGTGAAAGTCGCCCAGTCGTGTCCAACTCTTTGTGACCCCCTGGACTATAACCCACCAGGCTCCTCTGTCCATGGAGTTCTCCAGGCCAGAATACTGGAGTGGGTAGCTGTTCCCCTTCACCAAAGTAATATTAGAATGAAGGAAAAAATCTACAATGAATTCAGCCCATAAGAACATGATCGAGGACAGATAAAATGTGTGTGGGGGTGGGAGGTGGGCACATGTTCTCCTCTATTTTAAAAAGCGACATGACAAATTATGAGATAAAGAATTCTAAGTGCCTGGAAAAGCCAAGAAATAGGGTTGAGTTAGAAGCAAATGAACAGATGTGGGTGTGACTGGTTGTAATTTCAAGTGCTAAGTGTTTGGTAACTCACAGTGTCTGTTCCGAAAGAGACTCTTGTTTGCTGAAGCCCCGTGGTTAGGTGTGATTACTTGGAAAGGAAGATGTAGTCTAGGCAAGAAAAGCAAAGATGGTTTATTTCTTGTGAACACATTGCTGTTGGTAAGCAAACATTTTGTCTGATTCAGATAAAGCTGATGGCATGTGTACCCAACATCTCACCAGCAGTGGGGCTCTCATATAAGCTTTAGTGATTGTATGGATGAAAACAAATATTTGACGTGATACGTGATGAAAGTCTCATTGAAGTATCATTCATAAAAACTGTGTTGCTCACATAGAGAATTTCAGTGGCTTTAAGCAAACTTTGCTATAGATCTTATGTGAGCTTAAAGTATCCAGACTATAGTTTGAGCTTTCATGTCAAGGCCATACACGAGCATTGTCAAGTTTTCAGCATCTCATGGGAAATGCCTTCACGTCTCCACTTCTTCCCACGTGCCAGACAGGATACAGATGTTCCTGGACTTATTCTGAAAGTTCTTGAAAAATTGAGCCTTTCAGGTTTTGAGAGTTGAAAGAAAAATAGATATTTTTTAAACGGAGAATTAAAACAAATAGATTAAAATGAATAAAAATAGATTATTATGTTATAGATAAAGTTACTGGAGCACATGCGGGCATGCTTAGCCACTAAGTTGTGACCGACTCTTTGTGTCCCATGGACTGTGGCCTGCCAGGTTCCTCTGTCCATGGGATTTTATAGGCAGGAATACTGGAGGGGGTAGCCATTTCCTTCTCCAGGAAGATCCTGGCCCAGGGATTGATCCTGGGTCTCCTGCATTGCAGGTGGATTCTTTAACACTGCGCTACCAGGGAGGCCACAAGGGAAGCCCAGTACACTGAGGTTAGATGAGTCAGCCCAGCTGGCAGGGCTGGTAGGCAGCACAGCACTGGAAACTCAGTTCTCTGCGTTGTAAATCCAGTGCTCTCTTTTACCGCAACTGTTCTCTCACTGTGCGCATTCACTCATTCATTCGTTCCTTCATGCCACAGGGACTTATGGGCACCTTTGTGGGGTATTTGCCTTTTCTCAAAGTCCTGCAGCTATCTTAGATGTCTGCTCCCATTCCTACCAGCCCCGATTGTATCCTGTCTCTAAGACAATATTGAAAAGCAACTTCCTCTGTCACACTTTGATGTACTGTGCTAAACCCCGTTCTGTGGGGAAGAAAATTGATATCAGGCTAAGACAGTAATATCAAAGGAGATGCATTAATGTCCTGTCATTTAGACCCTTTTAAGTCATCTGACTCAAAAACAGACTTACAGAAGGTAGTTTTTATTGAGAACACTAGCCATCCTTTTCAAACTCAGATAGAATGAGTCACCCTGATTGTCCCAGCTGGTGGCAGTTTCTGGCATTTTCTCTACCTGCTTCAGAACATCACATTCCAGTCCTAGCAAAGGAACTTCACAGAGGCTGTGCACCATCCATTTCACAGGGAGGAGAAAAATTAGGAAAAATTGGGGATGCTCTGAAAGTGACTAGCAGCTCTTTGTGCCACTCTAATTCTAATGAAAGATGAGCCCATTCAAAGCAGGTGGTGCAAGCACCTGCAGCCATTTGCTGTGTTGCTATTTTTAGATATGATTGGTAGTAGGAAAAATTGTCCAGAAGCATCTGCATGTTAAAACTGTATTATTTGAAACACCATCTGACTGTCTCAGGACACCTGAATCCACCTTGAGGTTCTTCAGTTCAGTTTAGTCGCTCAGTTGTGTCCGATTCTTTGCAACCTCATGCACTGCAGCATGCCAGGCTTCCCCGCCCATCACCAACTCCCAGAGCTTACTCAAACTCATGTCCATCAAGTTGGTGATGCCAACCATCACCATCTCATCCTCTGTCGTCCCTTTCTCCTCCTGCCTTGTAGTGCATGCCGTTCCTCAAAACTTTGTAAACCTGTACCCACAGTGAACATGGGCTGATGGCAAGAACTGTTATCTGGTTCACCTACAGACTGGGTCCTAAGATGTCTGCAGACCTCACTCTGATGCCCAGGGTTCTACCAAGGAGTTTGGGTAACACACGCTAACTATCTAGCTATGACTTGGAGCACTCTCATCCCTCAGGTGACTCTGCTTAAAAGAGCGCTTTGGTAAATCACTTGGTAAAATTAATATTTTTATAACTAAATAATCTGATTCTCTATATTTATTTTCTAAGTTGGCAGTCTTTGGTTTCTTCAAGTGGTCAGACAAGGGCTGCCTCTCTTATCAGAAAGGCCAAGTGTCAGCTGTTCATATTCAGAAGATCATATTCAAGGAAATGTTGGTAAAATGATAAACAACATGTATGGACCTAGAGATTGATCTAAGTGAAGTAAGTCAGACAGAGACAGAGAAAATAATATGATATCGCTTATACGTAGAATCTAAAATATGATTAAAATGAACTTATTTTCAAAACAGAAACAGACTCACAGACATAGAAAACAAATTTCTGGTTACCAAAGGGGAAATAACAGGAGCTTAGGATAAATTAGAATCCTGGGATTATCATATACACACTACCCGATTTAAAATAACCAAGAACCTACTATATAGCACAAGGAAATATGTTCAATACTTTTTAATAACCTATAAGGAGAAAGAATCTAAAAAAGAATATATATATACTGAGAGGTTCCCTGGTGGCTCAGCAGTAAAGAATTCATCTTACAATGCAGGAAACCCAGGTTTGATCCCTGGATTGGGAAGATCCACTGGAGAAGGAAATGGCAACCCACTCCAGTATTCTTGCCTGAGTAATACCATGGAGAGAGGATCCTGGCGGGCTACAGTCCATAGGTCACAAGAGTCAGCCGAAACTTAGCAACTAAGCAACAGCAGCATATATACTGAATCACTGTGCCACACACTTAAAGCTGACCCAACATCATGAATCAACTATATTTCCCAAAATACCAGTATCACTTCAGAAAATTATTGTGAGGTTTAAACAAAGATAATGCAGGCTAATGAATTAGCACAGAAGCTGGCATGAAATCAGTACTCAATAAATGGTGTGTCTTTTATTGTTGGTGGTGATGATGAAATGATGACAATAAATATAATAACCAGCCTTGGGGTTGGGTAACTCTCTCATAGGTGACAATTCTAAAAATATCCAATCAAAGTGTATGTTGAAATCTTTTCCAAAACATTCTGAAACTGATTTTGGATGTGACGAGCAAGATTTACTGAGGGCCAGCTGCAATTTTTCTGCACACTAGGACACCCTTGGTTGCTTGAGATGAGATGGGAGCTACTCTCTGCAGCAGGAAGCTGTGGTCTGAGGACAATCATATTAGCAATTAGTTACTTTAAATAAACTGGAATTCATCATGATGACTCGGGTGAGTTCAGTTTAGTTGCTCAGTCGTGTCCCACCCTTTATGATCCCAGGGACTGCAGCACAGCAGGCCTCCCTGTCCATCACCAACTCCCGGAGTTCACCCAAACTCATGTGCATTGAGTTGGTGATGCCATCCATCCATCTCATCCTCTGTCGTCCCCTTCTCCTCCTGCCCCCAACCCCTCCCAGCCTCAGGGTCTTTTCCAATGAGTCAGCTCTTCACACGAGTTGGCCAAAGTACTGGAGTTTCAGCCTCAGCATCAGTCCTTCCAATGAACACCCAGGACTGGTCTCCTTTAGGATGGACTGGTTGGATCTCCTTGCGGTCCAAGGGACTCTCAAAGAGTCTTCTCCAACACCACAGTTCAAAAGCATCAATTCTTCGGTACTTCAGCACTCAGTTTTCTTTATTGGATAAGGCAATGGCACCCCACTCCAGTAATCTTGCCTGGAAAATCCCGTGGATGGAGGAGCATGGTAGACTGCAGTCCATGGGGTTGTGAAGAGTCAGACATGACTGAGCTACTTCACTTTCAATTTTCACTTTCATGCATTGGAGAAGGAAATGGCAACCCACTCCAGTGTTCTTGCCTGGAGAATCCCAGGGACAGGGGAGCCTGGTGGGCTGCTGTCTATGGGGTCGCACAGAGTTGGTCACAACTGAAGCGACTTAGTAGCAGCAGCAGCAGCTTTCTTTATAGTCCATCTCACATCCATACATGAATACTGGAAAAACCACAGTTTTGACTAGACAGATCTTTGTTGGCAAAGTAATGTCTCTGCTTTTTAATAAGCTGTCTAGGTTGGTCATAACTTTTCTTCCAAGGAGTAAGCATCTTTTAATTTCATGGCTGCAGTCACCATCTGCCGTGATTTTGGAGCCCAGACAAATAAAGTCTCTCACTGTTTCCACTGTTTCCCCATCTATTTGCCATGAAGTGATGGAACCAGATGCATGATCTTAGTTTTCTGAATGTTGAGCTTTAAGCCAACTTTTTCACTCTCCCCTTTCACTTTTATCAAGAGGCTCTTTAGTTCTTTGAAAATAGTTATCAAGTAGCACCTGGCAGCTTTGAATTCAGTATTTAGAAACGTGTGGAAATAAAAATATCTTTTAAAATATCTATTTATTTATTTCGCTGCATTGAGTCTTAGTTGTAGCACCTGTGTGATCTTTCGTTGTGACACATGGACCCTCTAAGTGGTGGCACTTGAATGTAGCTGCCCTGTGACACGTGTGATCGTCCTTCCCCGACCAGGGATTGACCCGAGTTCCCTGCATTGTAAAGTGGATTCTTAACCACTGAACCATGAGGGAAGTCCCCAAAATTTTTTTTTAAAGGTAAATCTTTTGGACTCATGATATCTAAATGTTTTGGGCTCATACAAATTTTCAAAGAGGCTTTTCAGGTCTGGTCAAAATTTGTTATTTGCTGTATTGTTATCCATTTCTAGAAGGAGGTAAAAACAAATGCTGAGATAGAGAGGTACTTAGACTATTCAAGTGAATTAGCTTAAAGTCAGAATTGTGGAACTTTGAAAAATGAAGTCTAATTATTTTCAAGAACTAATGTTGATTTATCCCAGTCTGGTAGACTTCATGAACTCTTA
This sequence comes from Redunca redunca, assembly GCA_006410935.1. Classification (NCBI taxonomy): domain Eukaryota; kingdom Metazoa; phylum Chordata; class Mammalia; order Artiodactyla; family Bovidae; genus Redunca; species Redunca redunca. The sequence continues at coordinate 253,315 of SJYQ01002418.1, forward strand.
GGGCTAAAATCAGCACTTTTGTCCAGCAATCATCATTTTACAGTTGAAAAACGTGGGATCATAGAAGCCAAGTGAAATGTTCCATAGAGTCCCATAGCAAGTTAGTGACATGGTGACGATTCTCTTCCATCAGCTCATTTCTCCAAGGATCCTTATAATAAACAACAAAAACCATCTGTAATTGTAACATGAAGTTAGTAATAATTTTGCTGTGTGTTCAGACAGAACTTGTTTCTTTCTTTTCAAGTAGTTTAAATTTCTTCCTGAACTCTTTTGATATTATTTATCCATTTAGAGATAAAATAATGGCATATGTTCACCCTCATCTAAATAATAAATTAACGGAATCTAAACTAATGAAGTTTCTTTCTAGTTAGCATTCAAGCAACAACAGTGTTACTCAGAAAACAGCTCTCATGTCACCTGGGGCTTTGTGTGTGTCAGTGTGAGGATTAAATGAGTTAACATGTGAAAAATAACTCAGCACACTGAATATTGGTGGTGACAGATCATAATGTTGCTGTGGTCGTTTGGGATGGCTGTGAAATTCTAAATGAGGATGAGTATATCGCTCTGGTTCAGCCACAAGCCTGATGGAGGGAATGAAGCCTTAGACTAGCACTGTCTGATAGAAATAACGTGAGCCACATATAGAATTTTAAGTTATCTTGTAGCCACATTACAAGTAAAGAGAGAAACAAGTGAAATTAATTCCAATAATAAGTTTTATTTAACCAAAATTGTTGTTGCTTGGTCCTAAAGCTGGGTCTGATTCTTTGCCACACCGCCAGGCTCCTGTGTCGATGGGGTTTCCCAGGCAAGAATGCTGGAGTGGGTAGTCATTTGCTTCTCCAAGGGATGTTCCTGGGCCAGGGATTGAACCCATGTCTCCTGCATTGGCAGGTAGATTATTTATCCCTGAGCCACCAAGGAAGCCCAACCCCATGTATACAAAATTATGATTTCAATATAATTTAAAAAGTGTTAGTGAGATAGTTTACTTTTTTTTTTCATGCTGTCCTTGAAATCCCATGCATACAGTGTCTTTACAGCCTATCTCAATATCTCAACTAAGACCGATCCAGTTTCAAGTCCTCAGTGGGCACATGTGCTGAGGGCTCCGTGTTGGTTGGTGTTGCTTTAGACCTATTTACATGTGATCCCAATTTCCATCCTTTCTGAAGGCGCATGTGTTTTCCCTTGGCTCTTTCTTCCTTGCTCTAAGATTGGTACCTATCATGGTTAAACAGAAATACACTGTACACTTGAATTCAAGTTACAGTGCATTTAGGCAAAAGCTGAATTGTTGAACTCACTCTAAAAAATAGTTCACTTAAAAAGATATAGAATATTTATTTTTCTTCCATTGATTTCTTTATATTTCAGTAAGTTATGGCAAATTGTATTGTCATAGTCAAGGGAGGTTTATTTCTTATTTCTTCACTTCAGTAGAGAAAGGCTTTGCTGCTTTACATGAGAAATACTTAGGCTAACTGTTAAAAAAATGATTTGTTGATTTATGATTTATTGATCTGGTTCCATGAATTTTAATTGTATCATATTGCCTACAAGTATCATTCTAACATTGAAGAGTTTGGTAGCTGAACAGAATATGTGTCTTACGATTATTCTTTAAGACTCCACATCAAGGATATTATTGAAGGCTTTATAGCAGAAAGAAACTCCATATTGCTTCACATCATGGAAAACAACTACAAATAGCTGCACTGAAATCTACATAAATAATTGTTCATCAGGTGGAAACTTCTGGGTTACTTCTAAAAGTTATAAGATAAAATGATAAGGTTAGCTTTCATGTGGAGCAGTCTCATCACTTATTTTGAATTTTTTAAATATTAGTCTTCATCCATTCTCAAATCTTAATCTGCATTTAGTCTCAGGTCACATGATACATCAGGACACACAGTTCTCGCTTGTAAATTTAATAATGAGGCTTTTGGGAACTTGGAGTTGAATTCATGCTTTGTAACTCAAAGTGTAGATGAACTAAATATTCCAGACCTTAATTTTCGTATCTGCAAATGGGGAAGAATAGCACTAGGTAAAAACGCAGGTACACATGTATCAGGGTGACACTGGGCTAGACACTTTCAATTTTTAATTCATCTGGTTCTCCTTATCCCCACCTCCCATGTTGCGGGCACTATCATGCTTTCATTTTACACACAAGGGGGTCAAATTTGCCCAAGACCACAAAGTCTGTGGTGGAGCCATCATTCAAGTCCAGGCAGGAACTTACAGGGAGAAATAGAGGTTGAGTAGAATTAGAGACATCTTTAAAAATGCCTTCTAAAAAACCTCACTGTTTCCAGTTAGAAGTGCTGATACAGGTGTACCAGAACATTCAGTTCAGTTCAGTTTAGTCGCTCAGTTGTGTCTGACTCTTTGCGACCCCATGAATCACAGCACGCCAGGCCTCCCTGTCCATAACCAACTCCTGGAGTTCACTCAGACTCATGTGCATCAAGTCGGTGATGCCATCCAGCCATCTCATCCTCTGTCGTCCTCTTCTCCTCCTGCCCCCAATCCCTCCCAGGCTCAGGGTCTTTTCCAATGAGTCAGCTCTTCACATGAGGTGGCCAAAGTATTGGAGTTTCAGCCTCAGCATCAGTCCTTCCAATGAACACCCAGGACTGGTCTCCTTTAGGATGGACTGGTTGGATCTCCTTGCAGTCCAAGGGACTCTCAAGAGTCTTCTCCAACACCACAGTTCAAAAGCATCAATTCTTCGGTGCTCAGCTTTCTTCACAGTCCAACTCTCACATCCATACATGACCACAGGAAAAACCATAGCCTTGACTAGACAGACCTTTGTTGGAAAAGTAGTATCTCTACTTTTTAATATGCTATCTAGGTTGGTCATAACTTTCTTCCAAGGAGTAAGCGTCTTTTAATTTCATGGCTGCAATCACCATCTGCAGTGATTTTGGAGCCCCCCAAAATAAAGTCTGACACTGTTTCCACTGTTTCCCCATCTATTTCCCATGTGAAAGGTAAATGCCTTTGGAAGCAGTAAAAATTAAAAGCATGGTTATAGATATTTGATGACATGCAGTGGGGGAACTTCCAAATTTTGGAGAGGAAAAGGGGAAAGTAGAAAGAAGAAAGGTAGAGTGAAGGGAGGAGGGTAGGGATGGGGGGTATAATAGCAGGAAAACAAAATGTGGCAACTATCAAGGCAAGAATGAAGCCATTGTAATGACGGCTGAAACAGCTCCTGTAACTCCCCGGCTTGCCCTTGAGGTTAAGCTGGGTTTCAGTGTTGGAAAGAGGACCCATGAGAAAAGATTGAAATGTTTATTTTGGCAGAAGTGTTCATCTTCTTGGGTGAAGGCAAAGCCAACAACTTGGGAGATTACCACTAACGTGATCTGGGCAAAAAACCACAAGGCAAGTGGTTCCTCCATGGTTAACGCACAGTTCCTGAACTAGCTGTTTATGAGTGGCAGAGATGTTTTTATCAGTGAACAGTTCCACATTCTTCCCAGAGAGTACTGTGACTCAGCTAAATGGACAGAGGGCAAGATTTAAGACGGGTGTTTCTCTTTGCTTTGTTTATGCTAGATTTTGAAAAAGGCAATATATGCTTTCTGTTTTTCCAATGAGTTTCAAATATTTCATGATAGAATGTGTTCCTTATATCAAATGCTCATTTTGTGACCAGGTAAATGGAATTATGTCACACTGAAAGTAAAGATGCTCTGATCCCCTTCTCAATCAGGGAAAATGCAAACAAGAAAAACAAAACAAAACAAAACATGTTTAGTTCCTCATGCTCAGTGCCTCAGGGCTGTTCAATTGTTACCCACCACTCAGCCAAGACAGTTTATTGGCTGAGATAAGAAAGCTAGCATCCTGAGTCCCCACTATCAGCACAAGTATTAAAAAAATTCCACATAGATCTGAGAAATGGAATGTTTTCTGCCATATCAGTAAACAAAGGATATCGTAGTCATCATCAGTGAGGAATGAATACCTGCCATCTTGCAAACATCAGACTGCAGTCGCTTCCTATGATGAGTCCTGAGGAAACTCAGGATATGAAAACCCAGGAAACTGCCCGAGATACCTGAAGTGCATATCAAAAGAATGACTTCAGTGAGTCCAGACTCTTGCATCTTCCCACACATAGAAAAGCGCTAAATTCCTTGACTTGAGATACCTGGTTTTCTTTAGTTAACAATCATCTTTCAACATTCAGACTACCTGCACTTTGTTGCAAAAATTCTGTATAACCTGGCTCTGTGCTGACCCCCGACTCCCACCACCTCCTTGAAGCATTTCTCTCAGGGTTACTTGAGATGCTGCCTCCCAGGTTTGAAGTCCTAAAAATTCCCTGCTGAATAAAACATAACTCTTAACTTCTAAGTTGTGAATATTTTTTAAGTCAACAGATCCAAATCTGATGCCAAGTGAAAGGAAGAGGCACCCGAATGAGGCCTGTGAGTGATGTCATTGTGTGAATGATAGCTTTTCCTCTCTTCTTTTTCTTTAGAGATGAAAAAGAGATGATGCCTGCTTCCCACCCCAATACCCGAGACCGTGTTCCCAGAGTGTTGATCACAGTGACCCCATACCTATCTATGGGTCTAAGCGAGAAACACATTCACTTGCCCAAAACCAAGGGATGGACACAGAGACACAAAGCACAGTGAAAGGGAGACTTTAAAGGACAGTCTTACAAGATTGGGTGTCTGGTGGGCAGGTACACCCGGGACAGTTACAGCAAGCACTTTTATTCCCTGGCAAGCAGATCCCTCCCCGGTCCCTCATTGGCTTAGTACTATGGGGCTACAATCTTCTAGGACATCACTTAAGTCTCATAGCGTATTCTTGCTTCTCCCTTCCCATCCTAAGTCCATATTTCTCAAAAGAACTTTAGTTTATCCCTTCCCAAACATCCTGTTAGCTTAGGGCTGGTCCACGGGTAAGCTGTTAGGCAAGACTAGCTTGCCAGTAATTTTCCAAGATGAAACTAGCTAGCTGTGAGTGGAAAACCATTTGTTAATAATTCTCCACCCAAGGCCAGCTACTTTGTCCTGAAAATGGACCACTTCAAGTTCCATTTCTTATAGTCTATGACGGGTAATTAAAGCAGTATTTCCACTAAAGAATGAGTATTTCTGAACATGTTCTCACAGTCCCTAGCTGTGGCAGGAGACATTCAAACATTTCTTTCCATGCATGAACAATCCTTAGACATTTTACTCTTTATTTACTTTATGCTAATTATTTGGTCTAAAGGGCCTGAAAACTCTCCGATCACAGAGCACATGACTGTTCTGTGCCATTTATGCCTTGTTTCTGGGCGGTGTTGTTTTTGTTGTTTAGTAACTCAGTTGTGTCTGACTCTTTATGACCCCATGGCCTGTAGCCCTCCAGGCTTCTCTGTTCATGGGATTTTCCAGGCAAGAATACTTGAGTCGGTTGCTGTTTCCTCCTTCAGGGGATCTTCCTGGTCCAGGAACTGAACCCATGTCTCTGTGTCTCCTGCATTTGCAGGTGGCTTCTTTACTGCTGAGCCACCAGGGAAACCTTTATTACCACGAGTTAGTGGCAATGAGTGATTTTTGTTTGAAAGTTCAATATTTGAGAATTTGTTGATTTTTTTTTTTTCCCCCATGGTGGCTTCCAAAACAGGGGAAGGGAAAGTTTAAAAACAAATCCACAACTCATGAAAATCACAGACAATAATTTGGATGGGTAACACATTTCTAGATCCAAAAGGGTAGAGATACAGTGGTAATATGAGCCAAATTAAAAAAGATGAAATATTCAACCATGTACTTTCAAGATGGGAGAGAAATGACTTAACAGCAGCATGTGTAAATATAGCTAAAATTTCCCTTGGCTTTATTGAGTTCCAGAAAGGCTAAGGCAATTTTAGGTGCATTTCCTATGCTTCAAGAGAAGCATACAAAAAAGAAAAAGAAGGAAGCAATAATTTCATTCTTTTTTGAAGTGACATCTTGTGGGCAAGCAGTTGATGAAGAGATGCAGGAGAGTAGTTAAGTTCTAGAAATCTTGAAGGCTCAAGAGGAATTTGGTTAGTTTTAGTGGGAGCAGAGAGAGGGCTAGAGGGCACTTGACAAATATTTTAAGGGCTGTTATGTGGATTGGATGGATCATACATATTCTGGTGATTCCAGCAGACAAAACCAGGAACAGTATATAAAAGTTGCAAAAAGACAGGTTTCTAGCAGAAAGACTCTGCTTTCTAGCAGAGTTGCTCCTCCAAAAGTATGGAGGAATAGATTTCTTAAGTCAGATATATTCAACAAGAAACTGCATAGCATCTTACTTAATATTTCCTAGTGGGTTCATCTAGTGGGTCTCTAAGGTCCTTTTAATTCTGTGGCTGTGATTCTCTTGCCATGTTGTAAAACAAAGCCAAGTGGCATGAGTGAGAAATACAGCTTAGCGTCTTTAAAGTGGACTGGCCATTAACATCCTCCATTTTCACCAGGGCCTGTAGGGCAAAGTGGTTAGGCAGCTGTCCAAGGTGCTGGATGGAGGTGGCCTGTATGGGCAGTTGTATTCCTGTTTTTCAGTTTTATTTATTTATTTATTTTAATTGGAGGCTAGTTACTTTACAATATTGTGGTGGTTTTTGCCATACATTCACATGAATCAGCCATGAGTGTACATGTGTTCCCCATCCTGAACTTCCCTCCCCCCACCCCCCATCCCATCCCTCAGAGAACCTTCCCGGTTTTTGGCTTTTCTGCTTTTTATATGAATCTATTACTTCCACTGCCCACCCCTCTACACTTGTGTGGGAGTGTGTGTGCGTACACACACCGCACACACAGCCTTTAACTGAAGCAGAGAGAGAAATATGTAGGCAATGTATAAAACAGCTGAAATATACTACTACCTGGGGTTTCTCTGCCCTGTACCAGGAGCAATCAAATCCAGTTCATTTTGAAAGGTTTAGGCTTGGCTCCTAAAGTTGGACTAGACTGACATTTAGAGCAGCAACCATCGCTGCAGTGTTAGGCAGGCCAAGGAATACTGCGATGGTGATAAACCTGTCTTGTTCTCCATTCTCTATTTGTACTGCTTTTCCTATGTTACTTTTTTTTTTGTTCCCTTAGTTTTTTCCCACCCCAGAATGGAAGCAATAATAGCACCACTCCTTAAGGGTATGAAAATGAAGTAACTTCATACATGTAAAGAGGTTACAACTATACCAGATACACAGACAACAAACATTCGTGTTATTATATATTGTGCTTGAGGTCCTCAGGACCACCCCCAGATGTGATCATCTGCTTGAGGGACTCACAGAAACGTGGTTATACTCACAATTATGGTTTATTACAGCAAAAGAACACAGGTCAAAGTCAGCAAAGGAAAAAGGTGATTGGGTGGAGTCCAGGTCCTCTGGAGCAGCTGCAAGCTTCCAGTTTTCCTCCCACTGGAGCCGCAGACAGATCTTAATTTTCTCAGCAATGACATGTGACAGACGACACAGGCGACATGTCGTCAACCAGAGAAACTCACCCATGTCTTGGTATCCTGGTTTGTCTGTCACACAGGCAAGCAGAGCATGTGTGACTGACCTTAGCTACTTGGTCTTCAGCTCCTCTACCTCCCCCAACAGGAGGTCAGATTGAAAGGCTGTCTCCCAAAGTCCAGGCATACAAAAATAGACATTCATCATTAATCACATTGTTAAAATAAACCATATAGCGTGGCCCAAAGCCTCAAGTATACAAGAACACTTTATCAGGCAAGATACTCCAGGGGTTTAAAAGAGTCAAGGGACGGTCCTGAAGACTCAGAATGTGGAGAGTTTGGGAAACTCAGGTGTACTGAGTTACCCATTTACTGCACTTACATGTAAATCTTGCTTATTTGAATAACCCACTTCAATCATTTTCTTAATGTTTTGAGTGGCTTTTTCTTTTTAGTATATGAACATTGATTGAATGTTTACTGTGTGCATAGCTCTTATAATCTTCTCTCTATGAAGTTGGAAAATAATTTCAATCTGGGTTATAAACACAAGAATTACTCCAGTATAAAAGGACACATCAGAAACTAAAGATCACTGACATTATTGCAATATTAGTAATAATACAGTGCTCCATAAATTTTGACTACAATTACATGCCAAATGCATTATGTATAATATTAGTTTTAGTCCTTCTTAACAACTCTGGGAGGAAGGTAATAGCTACCTACAGGTAACAGGTAATAGCTCTGTTTTACAGAAGAGAGAACCAAGGTCCCAAGTTCTAAGAACTTCCCCAAGACTCCTCAGTCATTAAGGAGCCAAGGATACACTTACAGCCTGATTCTACATCTTGTGCTATTAACATCATATATGATAGTTTCCTATGACCTTGAGAAACAAAGGCTCTCAAAAGTATTTTGAAACATTAAAAATCCAACAAAATTTATGAGACTTTATACATTTCAAGATCCACAGACTGTTTAGACAAAGGGGCAGAACTGTGGCTAGAACATGTGTTTATCAAAAGGAGATCCCTACAAAGAAAATTCCAAGATGCTTGGTTCCCTAAAAACATGATGTAGAAGACACAAAAGCAAGGAAAACAGAGATACACAAGGGGGAGAAGTTGTATAGTTGAGCATCTTGCTTAATCAGGGATCCATGAAGTCTGAAGGCCCTCCAAGATTCTAAAAGGGCTAGCACCATGAATTGTCTGTAATCAGATCTTTTTCCTTCCCCTATTATTAGATCTCAGTCTGTGGTAGAAGCTGGGACCCTGAAACATGAGGACAAGGGAGAGAATGAGAACACCCAGCCACTCCTGGCTCTGGACTGAACCCTGAGCCACCCCGTGCTCCCGACGTCACCAACTCTCTGTGGTATCAGCCACCAGGAAGCGTTCGGCTCAACACAAGGGCCTCCTCTCCTGCCACCCAGTAATGACTGTCACCAGCCATTGGTCTGAGCAGCCAAAGTTGAACAAAGACTTGAGAGATGCATTTTTGTTTTTCAATGAGGGAATTGGAGGATGAAGCAAGGTAGTCATGGAAACAAGACTCCCCTACCCCATATTTATGGTATTAAATGAGTTGAAAAGAGAAAAACTAAATTTGAGGCACACACCTCATTAGGACAAAGATTTCTCTGAGGCTTTGAAGAGATGCTCTCCAGTTTTTGCAGTTTCAAATTAAGTGCATTTCGAAGTAGATCCCTAAGAATTTAAACTGTGCAGACACAATTTTCAAGTTTAATGTAGTGCAAAGCCCCAAGACAATAATATCTCTGGTAATCTTCATTCCTACACTGAGTTATTTTCTTTGACCTCATCACCAGCATCCAATCTCAAACTGTTCAGCCTAAGAGCATGCTCTTGTAGGTCTGGCTATTTGCAGAGTTTGTTTATTTTGATATCCTGCAAAAATGATTTTGATGTCACATCTTTGATGAGGCCACCAGCTGATTATCATGAGCTAATTTGAAACAAAGACACACAAACTGAAATATGACTATTTCATCTTAGCAATGTGGCTTCCCACAAGGGATGTATGTCTCCAGAGGGTAGGGGGTTATGTTGAAAATACATGTCAGTGGTTAATGAATCTTTTCAAGTTGCCTCACTTAGGTCACTACGGCAAGAAAAGTGCTACAAAAGCATTATACACCCACTACGTCCCCCCACCACCCTCCTGCAATCAGTTAAAGGTGCAAAGGATGGACCTGGCTGTTGTTAAGGGGGTAGGTATCAAACTTGGAGGAAGATCTTTAAGGATGGCTAAATATACAAGAACTGAAAATAAGACGTGGAATGCAGGATGAAATGCCAAAGATCATTTTATTTCTTTATTTTCCTTAGAAATGGAGTCCCCAGCTATCCATTCAAAGGAAACTAGATAAAAATAAACAGATATCATAGCATATGATATCCTTACCTGTGCCATGTGTCCCCAAACCAGTTGTATGTTTTTAGCTATATCTCTTATTCTCCCAGCCATTCGCATGACATGGGCCTTCATTACTATGACCAGTTGGTGCTCAGTGTCAAAGAAAAAATACTTAAGAGTTGATAATGAGCAGTAAAACATGATTTTACACTTTAAGTATTTGGGAGGGTCAACTTGTTGGCTAAAAAATTTCAAAGGTAAGAGGTGATTCAACTGGCCATAATCATCCTCAGTAGATATTATTACTAATTTTAATAATTTATCACATCTCTTTCTCAATAGATCTAGTGTTTTAATTTTTTTCTACTGGTAGAAAATGATAACAGAAGTGATTTTTGTATTCCACTCTTGAAATAAAATTGAAATAGAATTTAAAATATTTCCCAAGCAATTGCATCACAGTATAAATAAAACCAATTCATTTTGTGTAGACACTTCAAATAACAAGATACTAATACTAAAATAATTCTACCAATGCAATGACTTTTCTTATATACCACAACATAGGGTGGAAAGATGAAGAATTAAAGCAAATTAGAAAACCCATTTTATTACTTGAGTTTATGAAACAGTTGTGGGATCCAAGTGTTTAAAATGCTACTGGAGTCAATTATTGCCAAACATTTTGCAACAGTAATAATAATTCTGGCTTTCCAATTGGCAATATTTAGAATCCTACTGTAGTGACCTGATTTTAAATACCATATTATAATTATTAAGTTAAGAATTTGTTTTTAACTCTATTCCATGATTTCATTAAATGAATGTAAGATGATGGTTCAACAGTGACAACTGCTACTTTGAATTTCTTTATGTGTATGCAATATACATACAAGAACCAAATTCAGTAAGTGACATGAATGTTGCCGCGCGAGCACTAGATTGCATTGTCCTTTGTCAGTCCTTTCTTCTGTTCAATAAATACTGAAGGACACACATGCCTTTCTATTTTTCAAGCGTTTGCTTTTCCTTCCAGACTTTGATAGTTCACTCTGATTTTTCCTCAAATGCTTCTTCATCTATTTTAGAGAGATTTTTCAGCATTGGCAAAACAGAAGGAAACAAGACAAATATTTTATAGACTCTTCAAAGGGAAGCTAATATCCTTAAGGACAAGCAAAAGCAGTCCAATAGCATTTTAAAGAACTGTTTTGTTTTTTCTTTTGATGATATAAAGAAAGCAACCTTCTTTGTCCTTCAATGGAAGAGAAAACACAAGTGATTTTTTTCCCTGTGCATGGTAACCTGTGTGTCATTTCTTTAGCATTTTTGTTCATATTGGCTTAAAATTCAGTGCATGAATATCACTACATTCTTATAGCTAACATTTCTAGTTAGCTTTGGTTTAAAACACACAAAATTTAATGCATTAATATTCCACTAAACTAATGATGTGATCATCTTTGGAACGAGTAGGCAACTGTTCTTTCTAAGCAATGGCAAATTTTAAAACGAAACTATTAATAATAATTGTCACCTCAAAGTGACGTTTAAATGGCAGAAGTTTCTCAAGCCAGGGAGATGTCAGTCTTTCGAACAACTGTAAAGAGGAAACAGTTTTGACATCCTATACCCAGAACAGACATCTGGGCATTTTTGGCCTTCCACTCTGTCATCCTTCTTAATTTTGCAAAGTTGTGATAGGAGTCCTTTCAAAGACCTTCTCATTCACAAGGATCCACAGTAGAAGACACTCTGGATTCCAGCCTGGTTTCATAAATACAAAGGGGCCAGAAGTCAGAGATCCTAGCAGCCCCCCCATCGAGCTGATCCCAAGAGAAAATTCTCACTTGGAGAAATTTTTGTTTTCTTCCCCACAATGCCTGATATTTGTCATTAAAAAAATTTACACGTGTCATTGTTATAACTAAATATAAAATGACTTCAGGACCTTTTTCAGTGTAAAAAGTTCCTCTTAGAAAGAAATACCATTTTTGACAGTATTTCTGCCATTCACAGAGTGAGAAGAAAAATTAAGACACAAGCTCTTAACGAAGACTAAAAATCAAAGAGACTCAATGGGTGGGGAGCAGTATGGTTCATAAGACATTGCCATAATTATGTCTCTCAGCTTTGTATTAGGAAAATATATTTTTTTTTTCATGAGTGCCTTTTACTAAAAATAATTAAAATAGGGATGTCTGAGTTCACCAGGAAAGTTACCATTAAACAGAAGTATTTATGCAGCTTGTCATTAAACTCAACAAAAAAGTAGTGGTTTGTGATGATAAACCATCTAGCTACCCTAGAAAAATATAGTTGCATAGAAAAATTACAAACTAAAGCAATCCATTCACAGTTTCTACACGTATTCTCATTAATACTGATTCCCCCAATTCTAAGAGAAAAAAAATATCTTTGGCTGGCAAGGCAGAAGCTATCATGGGCTCACCTGGAATCCAGGCATCAGATGGGGGCTGTCATGGATGAGATACGGCAGGTATTTTCTATAAGAATTGCAGTGAGGCAGATATTCCCTTTAGTGTTTTCCAGCCCTGGGAGGAGGTTTAGAATTTTTCAGGCTGCAAATCAAGAGAATTAAGGGCTGTGGTGTTTGAAGGTCTATGCCCACATCCAAGGAGACGGAACCAAAAAGGTGGTCTCTCTCCAGCGTGTCCTGAGCCTGCACAGAATGCTAAATTGCAGGAAGGCTGCGTCTCTGATGGGGTGTCAGCTCAGGGTGCCACACATCCACAATGAAGATGAGCCGGAAAGACGCGGCATCCTGCCACACCTCGTGTTCAAAGGAGTCGTCAAAGATGAGCACCTTGCCTTCTTCCCACATCCTGGAACAGAAAAGCACATCAGTGTGTGACTCAGTTGCCTGAGGATCCACCCATGGCTGTGTTCAGGAAGGGCCTCTGATGACAACCTCTGCAATAGGACCAGGTAAGTGGAACACACAGGCTGTGAGGAGATCAAACCAGTCGATCCTAAAGGAAATCAAGGACTGATGCTGAAGCTCCAATACTTTAGCCACCTGATGCAAACAGTCAACTCACTGGAAAGATGCCTGATGCTGGGAAAGATTGAGGGCAGGAGGAGAAGGGGGTGACAGAGGAAGAGATGGTTAGATAGCATCACCAACTCAGCGGACGTGAATTTGAGCAAACTCCAGAAGACAGTGGAGGACAGGGAAGCCTGGTGTGCTGCAGTCCATGGGGTCACAGAGTCGGACACGACTTAGCGACTGAACAGCAACAACGAAAAGTAGAGCACAGGATGTGTTCTTTCACTGGCGATTAAGAAAGAATTTCAGGTTTCTTCCCATGAACAAGTTTCAGTGCTCAGCACTGAAGGTGTATACAGGGCAGGAGACTGGAGTTAAAAGTAAACTTATTCTTGGTACAAGCTTCGGCAAGCACTCAAACATGTGCCCCACCAGCTCATTACTGAAGGTGACCTCTCAGTCAATGCCTCCATGCAAGAATCCATCTTGCAATGCAAGGGACCTGAGTTCAACCTCTGGTCCATGAAGATTCCATGTGCCTCAGAGCAACTAAATCCAAGTGCCATGAGTATTGAGCCCTCGCAACACAACTAGAGAGTCTGAGTATCACAACAAAAAGATCCCGCATGACTCAACTACTGAGCATGTCGTTCTAAAGCCCGGGAGCCCATGTGCCTGAGTGCCCTAGAATCCATACTCTGAAACAAGAGAAGCCACTGCAATGAACAGCCCACACAGTGCAACTAGAGAGTAGACCCTGCTCACCACAACTAGAGAAAAGCTCGCACAGCAATGAAGATTCAGCATAACCAAAAATACATAAATAAAATTATAAATAAAAATAAAGTAATAATTATTTACAAGTTAAAAGTCCCCTTAGGTTGGATAATTCTTGTGCAGAACACCTCGTGTGCTGTCTCACACACCTACCCTAAAGTCTTGCATTCACCAAATGAGTTGTTAGCTCTTTGATTCAATTTCTCTGAAGGTTCAGAGTTTCACTGGAGTCCCATCCAAGTGTAACAAAAGACATGGGGGAAGGGCGTGCAAAAAAACATGTTCACAGAGGTGCTGCTCACAGTAGCCAAAAGGCGGGAGCAACCCCTTGCCCAATGGCAGATGAATGGATAAATAAACATTTAGCTACATACAATGGGATATTCCTCAGCCTTAAGAGAGAAGAGAAATCTGACAATGCTACAACATGGATGAACCTCTAGGCCATTATGCTAAGTGAAATAAGCCACTCACACAAGGACAAATATTGTATGATTCCACTTACAGGTGGCACCTGGAGTAGTCAAATTCATATCAGTTCAGAATTATGTTGGCTTCACTCCCTATGAGTCATTTAACTGTTTCTGAGAAAACTGGAAACTTAAGAAGGGGTGTGATAATAAAAAGCTCTAAGAGAATCTTCGAGATACAATTCCTGTGGGGATGACAAGTAATTCTCAACATTTATTGAGTGGTAGAGTTTAAATAGGTTCAGAGTTCCACTGGAGTCCCATCCAAGTATAACAAAAGACATGGGGGAAGGGCGTGCAAAAGCCAAAAACAGTACATCCATGTTCACAGGGGTGCTGCTCACAGTAGCCACAGTACTGCATATAATTAATCAACTAAATAGAACATTCTAAGTTTGCACAAAATGACACTTTCCCTAGATTACAATAGGGATAAGAAAGTCAAAGATTTAGGCATGCTCAATGTGAGAAAAATCTTCAAGCATTCCATTCATTAACTTAAATTGCTTGCAAATTGGGAAAAGCTTTTTAGTGTTGGAATGTGCTGGCTGGTTCATTCATGGAACCAGTACCTATAAATGTGGAACTTGTTAGCACTGATTTGTGGTTTTGCAGATATTTTAGGCTAAACATGGATGAGAGTAAACCATTGATTAAACAGTTTCTTAAACAAGAAATCTGGGAGGTATTCCAAGGGGTTTGGAGTCCGTTAAGGTCATAAAATTCTATTAGACTTATTATATTTGCCTTGTCATGTTCTTTCAGATATTTTCCCAGAAAACAACAAAGATACTCAGTTACTTAATGTTGATTCTTAAATGTAGATTCCTTCTGAATATGTTAAAAAAAAAAATTCAATCACTTATGAGAGCTAGAATGACTAAAACTGCAGCCCTAATTGGAAAGGAGAGTAAAATCCCATTCAAGTGACTGTAGACTGAAGTGACTTTGGTTCACCAAAAGATACGTCACCTATCTGGGAACAGATGAGGGTTTTCCAGAACAAAAAGAAACAGAACACCAAGATGTCAAAAGGTCTTTAGATCTCTTCTGAATGGAAAACAAAGACTCTCATTGTAATGAAAAGAAAAGAGCTTTTCCAGTCCACTTGCTTTGAGAGCAAATCTCCACCACGTACAATTTATGTTAGTCATGCAGTCATTTATCTTTGCGACCCTACAGATTGTAGCCTGCCAGGCTCCTCTGTCCAGGGAATTCTCCAGGCAAGAATACTAGCCATACCCTTCTCCAGGGGATTTTCCTGACCCAGGGACTGAACCTGCATCTCTTGCATTGCAGGCAGATTTTTTATCATCTGAGCCACCACATACAATTTATGCTCAATTTGTGACATGGGAAGAGGCCTTTAGGGAAAAAATTTTCCGAGCAGCCTTGGGAAGAAGGCTTCTTGGAGGCACTCACCTAGCCTTCCTCTGAGGTTTCAGGAAGGCAGGAGGGAGGTGGGGGGACTGCACCCACTCTTCAGACACCTGCCTCGGCTTACTTTTAGAATTACTCACCATTACAAGGAGAATGTCTCTCCCTGGTTTGCCAAAAGATAGAAAAATATCTGGTCACAAGATAAACTAACATTATGTAATTCCTCAGTTTCTTAAATTATTGTAATTAATGATAATGGTATAATGGTGGCAGTACATGCCTAATAACTATAATTGTCATAGAATTACCATCAACATTAATAATGCTAAATAATGAATATGAGGAGCTTACGGAGTCTTCCATCTAAAAATTGTATAGATCATATCTCAGTGATCTTTCCAAAAGGTTCTGAAATACACACATGACATGGTTCTAATTTTCCAGCAGAGTGTTTATTCACACGAAAGCCAGTTCAGATGCCTGCAGTGACACTGTGCTGTTGTGGAAGCAGCAGAAAGGCACCAGGCTTGATTCATTACAGCCAGACCTCTAGCCCCAGATCATGGTTCTAGGGAACATCCCAGTGCCTACAGCTGTTATGCTAACATTCCCTGCAAGGTATTTCAGTAAGCTGAGTGGAATACAGAAAAGGGTCTAAGAGCTGAGGAATAAGGCTGCTCTAACACAGCTCATATTAAAAAGCAGAGACATTACTTTGCCAACAAAGGTCCATCTAGTCAAGGCTATGGTCTTTCCAGTGGTCATGTATGGATGTGAGAGGACTGTGAAGAAAGCTGAGCACCGAAGAATTGATGCTTTTGAACTGTGGTGTTGGAGAAGACTCTTGAGAGTCCCTTGGACTGCAAGGAGATCCAACCAGTCCATCCTAAAGGAGATCAGTCCTGGGTGTTCACTGGNGGAAGGAATGATGCTAAAGCTGAAACTCCAATACTTTGGCCACCTCATGCTCAGAGTTGACTCACTGGAAAAGACCCCGATGCTGGGAGGGATTGGGGCAGGAGGAGAAGAAGATGACAGAGGATGAGATGGCTGGATGGCATCACCAACTTGATGAACACGAGTATGGGTAAACTCTGGGAGTTGGTTATGGACAGGGAGGCCTGGCGTGCTGCGATTCATGGGGTCGCAAAGAGTCAGACATGACTGAGCAACTGAACTGAACTGAACTGAACTGAACACAGCTCTTATTAATCTTGATTCACTGAAATCCCACAGGTTCTGACTGCATTGGAAATCCTGGCACATATAGAATTGAAATGTAAAATTGCATTTTGGCTGCTTCTCTCCCCCTAATACATGTAGATAGAATATATGCACACATACCTTCTTTGTTTGCCCATCTGTCATCTATCTATCTACCTATCTTTCCATCAATCCACCCATCCACCCATCAATCTATCCATCATCTCTATCTAACAGGAGACAGCACTTCTCTGAAAGCTAGGACATCTGTGTCCTTGTTTTGACCCTGCCAACTAGCCATGTGGCTGTGACAAGCACGTCATCCATGGGCCTCAGTTTCCCCATCTGTGCAATGATGTGGGTGGACCAGATGGCCTTCAAGTCTCCTTTCAGCATGGAAATTCTCGTAATTCTCTGAGTCATGCTGTTGACTAGGACTTTAGTCTTCACATTACACTTCATAGGATATATTTCACAACACTGTCCTTTGAAAAATGGGTATGGTATTTGCTGTTTTGTTTAAAGTCAAAACATTAATTTCAATAAAAGATGGCAAACTTGACAAAGAAGTTCTTTTCCCAATAGGTTCTATATATACGCACCCCCAGGGTATCTCTCTACCTTCTCCTGGGGAGCCCAGTTTTGGCCAGGCTGCCACAAGCGCCCCCTCCAGGTGGCCGGGGGCCTCTGCCCTGCTGACCAGCCCCTGTGCAGCCTTTCTATATAGCCCCTGACTTCCTCCGGTTGGTCCTGGGTCACTAGGTAGCAGAGGGCTAAGAAAGCCAAGAAGGGAGGAGAAAGAAAGGAAAGACGGAGAGAAACTTCATGAGGCCACAGAGCTGGGATGCCTCTCTGCCCTTTCTCCCACATCGGAGGTGAGGGGGCAGGGAAGCAAAAGGAGAAAAAGAAGGGGTGGCTACCTGCGGTGTCCGGCTGCACCCCCCACCCCAGCCCCAGGCCTGTCAAACTGCAGACCCTGTCTGTTTCTTACCATCTCTTCACCAGCCCTGGCCCCCACATCCTCCACTGACTTCCGTCTCCCTCCCCACTTTCGAGCTCCTCATGGCTCCTACCCCACCCCCATCAGAGTGCATGCTGCAGGTTATAAGGACCACCTCCGATGATTCCAGGAGACTTGGTCTCACTCCTGGGAATGTGAGGGGCAGAAGTCTCCGTTTCTGCAGCAATTGGAGATGGGCACAACAGAAGCTCAAAAATACTGAGTGCATTTTACCACATCACACTCTGTAAATACAGCTCTGCTGCTGCTGTCGATTCAGTCGTGTCCGACTCTGTGTGACCCCACAGACGGCAGCCCATCAGGCTCACTCATCCCTGGGATTCTCCAGGCAAGAACACTGGAGTGGGTTGCCATTTCCCTCTCCAATGCATGAAAGTGAAAAGTGAAAGTGAAGTCGCTCAGTCGTGTCCGACTCTTTGCGACCCCATGGACTGCAGCCTACCAGGCTCCTCCGTCCACGGGATTTTCCAGGCAAGAGTACTGGAGTGGGGTGCCATTGCCTTCTCCGAAATACAGCTCTGAATGCATTTATTTATATGGATTACTGTAATACTCAAGACCACACCAAGACATACTTTTATTCTCCCCATTTTACAGGAGGAAAGTGAGGCTTAGTGAGGTCATGCGAGTTGTCTAAAGTTACACTTCATAAGACGGAACACCAGGATTTGAACCCCGGTCATGTGACTTTGGGGTTCCCTGGTGGCTCAGTCTGTAACGAAACTGCCTGCAACGTAGGAGATGCAGGTTCGATCCCTGGGTGGGGAAGATCCCCTGGAAAAGGAAATGGCTACCCACTCCAGTATTTCTGCCTGAGCAGAGGAGTCTGGTGGGCTACAGGCCATGGGGCCGCAAAGAGTCCGACACGACTAAGCAACTAACACTGTCAGTTTCACTTTCTCCTCAGCTGAGAAACAGAGATGTTAATCATCCCAGGTACGCAGGATTGTGGTGAAGGTTAATGAGTGAATGTATGCAGAGTGCCTGGCACATAGAAAGCACAATGTCTATAATCACCATGCGCTTCCTCCTTATGAATATACATATATAGACACAGAGAAGCATCTGGGCAATATCTCTGAGTACTGAGGTCAAAAATAATTATTTCTGTTCTTTTTTGTGTTTGTGTTTTCCAAATTACATAGCAGGAGCATGCATCAGTTTTGCCACTGGAAAGCATTATTCATTTTAAATGATAATTTTATTTGTCATGATAGAAGGTTGCATACCTGCAAGTTTATGTCCAGATAAAAAGTGCTATGTTCTACAGTGATGGAACCTTTAAACACAGATGCACGCTAGAAGGAATTGCAAAACACTGAGGAAACAGCAGTGTGATTATTAATACCTAACAACTGTGACGCACAAATTGCCACTCTTTCAAAAGTTGAGAAGCTCTGAAAAATTGCTTCCTGTTGCTGAGCACAAGGAAGCCCGATTTCTCAGTATGTGTGCTTCTGTTTCCATGCCAGTGTTACCACCACAATAACAGCGTGAAACTTCCAGATTTCATATTACAGTCTTTCTGTCCTCAGAGTTTATAAACTGACCCTGCTATTCAGCTCTCTAGCTATTTTCACTAGCAGCCTTGCACAGTGTTTTAATGTCAACTGATCCATTTTGCTCATGAAAAACACTCTTTTTGTAATGAAATATTTAGCCTGACCCAACCACCCTTGAGTTAAGGATTACAAAGGATGAGAATGTATCACAACATAAAACAAGTACAATAAGGACATGGAGAAGGATGCCGACCCACAATGATGACATGGAGGAAGGACACTGATGCTTCAAAACTCCTCAGGGACAAGACACATGAAACAGTCCATCCTCCAAAAATTCGCCTCCAGATCCAACGAGAGTTTGCTGGGAGGAGCGAGTGGCGAACACTTTTTAATATCACTATGAATATGTAAGATATAACACCTGCTTAGGAAATCCCATGGACACAGGAGCCTGGTGGGCTATAGTCTACGGGGTTGCAGAGTTGGACACGACTGAGTGACTAACACTTTCACTTTTTTCTGTCCAAGTTCCCAAGTCTCAGTGGCAAATGAGCTAGCTGCCTGGCCACTGACCACCTGCAGCATCCTTATCTGTGCCTCTCTTATGACTCCTGACTTTTGAGCTGTGTTAGCTCCCTGACTGGACACCCTGGTAGGCTAAGACCCCAACTTGAGTCATCGTGGAATCCCCCTCAGCACTGGGTGCTACTGCACCAGGTCTGCGCTGGCGGGTGTGTGCCAACAACCAAAGGAATGACCTGCACACTCCTGAACACCTCTCCATCAGACCTCCACTAAGGGTCCTGAGAAATGGGTAAGAAGATAATAAGTTGGTTTCTGCCCTCCAGGCACTTACAGCTCAGTCCCAGAGATTAGATTAATATATACTAATTAATAAAAGCAATAATAATAAATAAATAATAATCAATCAATAATTAATAAATAAAAGCAATTCCCTGGTGGCTCAGATGGTAAAGAATCTGCCTGGAATGCAGGAGACCTGGGTTCAATCCCTGGGTTGGGAAGATACCCTGCAGAAGGGCATGGCAATCCACTCCAGTATTCTTGCCTGGAGAATCCCCATGGACAGAGGAGCCAGACGGGCTACAGTCCATGGGGTTGCAAAGAGTGGGACATGACTGAGCAACTAAGCACAGTACAACAATGGAGATAAAGAACAGGATCACTGACGACATACCCTGTACCTACTCTAAGAAGTCAAAGAAGAGGTTCCTTTTCTGGAATGAAACTGGATCTTAGTAGTATGTTTATTTTGGATGGGTAAAAAGATAGGCATTCCAGGGGATCAGAGTAATAGGATCAGGACTGGAATAAAGCATCAAAAGAAGCTGCCGAACAGTCACCCTTCCCCTGCTTAGGACAGTCCCCAGGCTAAGTGTCTTGTATGCATTATTTAGTCTAATCTGGACAACAATCCTGCAGAGTAGATAGCATCACTGCCGATTTGATAAGTAAGGAGCCTGAGGCTGCAGGGGATTAAGTAACTGGCCAAGGTTACACAGGATTAGCTGGCAGAGCTGGGATTTGAAAAGGCAGCCATTGTGCCATGCTGTGTCCTCTACAGCAAGACACAAATATCACCAGGCATTTGCTTCAGGAAGGAGACTCTGTATTGATGAACAGTTTAAATTGTAAAGCATGAACACAATGTGTCATGTGTATAGGGCTTAGCTGACTGACAAGCTGACAAGTTAGCTGACTCCGAATGTAGGTTTGTCCACCTAGAAAGAGAAGCAAGATGGCTCATCAACCAGACGAGAGTGATCTGGGGAGAAATGATGAAGGAGGGCCACCCTAGAACTGGGGAGTATCTCTGATCAACAGGGGGGTTCCCTGGTGGCTCAGATGATTAAAGAATCTGCTTGTAATACGGGAAACCTGGGTTGGATTCCTGGGTTGGGAAGATCTCCTGAAGGAGGGCATGGCAACCCACTCCAGTATTCTTGCCTGGAGAATCCCATGGACAGAGGAGCCTGATGGGCTACGATCCACAGGGGCTCAAAGAGTCAACACAACTGAGCAACCAACACTTTCACTTTTTTCTTTCACTTTCTGATTAACAGAAAGCACACAGTCTAATGAAGTTGGATTAATACCTCTCACCCTAGTCTATTTCAGTCACAAAGTGAAATGAAAGTGAAAGTGAAGTCGCTCAGTCGTGTACGACTCTGCAACCCCGTGGACTATAGCCCACCAGGCTCCTCCGTCCATGGGATTCTCCAAGGAAGAATACTGGAGTGGGTTGCCATTTCCTTCTCCAGGGGATCTTCCCGACCCAGGGATCGAACCCAGGTCTCCCACATTGCAGGCAGATGCTTTAACCTCTGAGCCACCAGGGAAGCCCCTTTAGTCACAAAGGAAGGGAAATAATGAGCATCCACTGTCAGAGGTGATGAAATAGACAGAAAATGATGGTGGGGGGGGGAGCATACCTGGTCTCGTTGGCGCATCGGATCTTGCAGCCTTCCTTGGGAATCACCAAGCCCAGGTGCATTCGGAGCCTACAGTTCGTGGGTCCCGTGTGCGGCCACACGTGGGTTCCAGGGTGCATAATGGAATATTTGATCTGCACAGAAAACATAACCCCTGTTCATCCCTTTATCAAGGTGTGGGAGAACCACTAAATTAAAGCAACAGTACAAAATTACTGTCAATTTTGATTAGAGCCATCACAGCACTCAGAATTTATGTTCTCATCTTATTTCTTTGTAAAGGAACTAAAAATAAGGACTCCCATTTCCCACACAGCTATAAACAGTGAACATTTTCCACTCTCAATGCTGCCGTCAAGGCCATGAAATTGTTTCATTAAAATGCGAGTGAAAAAAGAGACATTCAGTGGGTCAAAGAAAATGACCATTTCTTCGTAAACATCAGCATTTCCATTTAATCTCCTGATAACTGACTGTGTCCTCCCCAGAACTGAAAATATTCTTGGTACCTGTCCTCTTCGGCATCCTGTTGTCTCAGGGAATTTATCTAGTAAAGAACAGGTCTTAGGAGCTCCTTTACAGGCATTTTCATTTTTTCTTCCTAGAACAATAAATGATAAAACCACTGTAGGGAACAAATCACAGTAAAGCTTTAACTCATCCTGTTTTGACCATATACAACCTATACTGTCCTCCTCACTGTAAGAATGAGAAGGTTAGGACTTCCCTGGTGGTCCAGTGGCAAGACTTCGAGCTCCCAATACAGGAGGCCCCAGGTTCAATCCCTGGTCAGGGAACTAGATCCCACATGCTGCAACTAAGAGTTCACGTGCTGCAACTAAGACTCAGCACAGCCAAATAAATAAATAGATATTAAAGAAAAGCCAAAGGAATCAATTTTTAAAAATAAGAGGCTGAATAAACACAAGAAGACACAATGTTCTGTTGCAATAGATAGTGACTGGCAGAGTAAGGAGCAGAATACTCTACTCATTGGCCTAATGGACAGGGCATGTGTTATATGCCTATTTCCCCTCTGTGGCAGGCAAAATAATGGCCCCTCCCAAAGAGGACCACAACCTAAGCCCAGTAACTCGTAAATATATTCGGTAACATGGCAAAGGGAAATTAAGGTTGCATATGACGATGAGATTACTAACCAGCTGACCTTTAAAAAAGGAGATTATTGTGGATGAACTGGATGGGCCCAGTGTAATCACAGGGTCTAAATACACAAGGAGCAGAGAGTCAAGGCCAGAGTGACACAGCATGAGAAAGACGTGACCGGCTATTGCTGGTTCTGAAGATGGAAGGGGACCACAAGCTAAAGAATGTGGGCAACTTCCAGAAGCCAGAGCCACCAGAAGAAATGCCAGAGCCACCAGAAGCCACCCTGATGACACTTTAATTTTAGCTCAGTGAGACCCACTTATGACTTCTAAATTGTAAAGATAATACATCTGGGTTATCTTAAGCCACTAAATTTATGGTAATCTGTTAACAGTGGCCACAGTAAATTAATCCACCCACCCTAAGGAAGCAAAATAGATTAGTGCATTTTCCAGGATTATATGCTAATAACCTTAACATTATTTTTCATTGAAATTTAATGTATTTTTTCAAAGTACATCTCCTTTTTTATGTGCTGATAAAGCAGAGGGAAGGAGGTCTCTGGGAGACAGGGGTTTCTCTGAGTGACTGTCAAGAACAGAGATGTAGGTAGAGTCTGAAGCACCTTGGACTATGCAACTTTCCTCACCATCTACAAAATCAGTTTCTTAGGAGTGACGTACTCAGGAATGTACAGTGCCATTTGCTCTCATGGAGGAGTATAAACGATATATTTTTTTGAAAGATAGAGATATTTTAACTCCCAGAGTCCGTGTTCTTAACTGTGACCTAAGACCGCCCCTATTACTGTTATATAATGTGTAATTATTATGTAATAAAAAACTAGTATCACAATCATTTATCTGTCAGACCTTTGAACACTCACTGATCCTAGTAACAACCCCATACTTAAGGCACTATTTTCATCGTCATTTTTCAGCTGAGGAATCTGAGGCCCAGAGATCCAGGAACAGGCCCACATTACACAGTAACAAGTGGTACAGCCAGGACCCCAACTCAGGACCCTCCGGCTCCAGAGGCTATGCTTTAAAGCATGATTTACCATTTCGCTGCATCTTGGATGTGAACATAGCTGTGCGGAACAAACCATTCTGCTGAGGAGAAAAGGCCCAGCAGCCGAACGCAGTGTGGTTCTGTTATTTTATTATTTGCCACACAGTTTAAAGTAACTTTCAAGAAGTGATAAACTCTGCTTCTTTGGGGGAAAATAGCCTTAGAAAGAGATCTAAATGCCAGTGCAAATCTGAGAAAACCAATTGAATATTTCATTTACACGTGAAAAATACATTTTAAGAGGGATATTCATGGAGCCACCTTGGAAGGAAAGCTATGACCAACCTAGACGCATATTAAAGAGCAGAGACATTACTTTGCCAACAAATGTCCATATAGTCAAAGTATCTCAGATGGTAAAGTGTCTGCCTGCAACACGGAAGACCCAGGTTTGATCCCTGGGTCAGGAAGATCCTCTGGAGAAGGAAATGGCAACCCACTCCAGTACTCTTGCCTGGAAAATCCTATGGATGGAGGAGGAGCCTGGTAAGCTACCGTCCAAGGGGTCACAAAGGGTTGGACATGACAGCAATTTCACTTATGGTTTTTCCAGTAGTCAAGTATGGATGTGAGAGTTGGACTGTAAAGAAAGTTGAATGCTGAAAAATGCTTTTGAACCACGCTATTGGACAAGACTCTTGAGAGTCCCTTGGACAGCAAGGAGATCAAACCAGTGAATACTGCAGGAAATCAATCCTGAATACTCATTGGAAGGACTGATGATAAAGCTGAAACTCCAATACTTTGGCCATCTGATGCAAAGAGCTGACTCAATAGAAAAGACCCTGATGCTGGGAAAAATTGAAGGCAGGAGGAGAGGGGACGACAGAGGACTAGATGGTTGGATGGCATCACCAACTCAATGGACATGAGTTTGGGCAAGCTCCGGGAGATGGTGAAAGACAGGGAAGCCTGGCCTGCTGCAGTCCACGGGGTCGCAAAGAGTCAGACACGACTGAGAGAGTGAACGACAATTCATGGAGCCGAGGTTTCTAAAGGTCCTGGTTCTGAAGTTTCATTAGGCTCTACTGCTGGGGTGACAACAGGCTCATCTTGCAGGGCAACTCTACCTAGACAATTCTAGGTAGCCACTGTCAGCTGATCGGTGCGTTGAGAAGAATTCAGAGGTTCGCCTTGAGTTCACCCAGAAAGGCTCTTGGGATCAGGCAGCACTTTCTCCCATGGGCTCTGGGAAACGACTGCGCATGTGTGGCATACTTGCTAACTGTATGTTTTACCATTCATCGTCGTAGCAATAAATGAACAAAACAGATGTTCTGTAACACCCACATAGCAATTTGAAAGCATCTGTGGGGAAAAAATTCCTATGTATATTTATTGTCTCTTTCTTTTTTCTCTAACTCAAAAAAGCTGATCATTTAAAGGGAATCCTGAAACTCTGATACCCTGGCCACCTGATGTGAACGAAGAGCCGACTCACTGGAAAAACCTCTTGGGCTGGGAAAGACTGAAGGCAAAAAGAGAAGGAGGCGGCAGGGGATGAGGTGGTTGGATGGCATCATCAACTCAATGGACATGAATCTGAGCAAACTCTGGGAGACAGTGGAGGACAGAGGAGCCTAGTGTGCTGTAGTCCATGGGGTTGCAAAGAGTGGGACACAACTTAGTGAGTAAACAACAACAACACATACTTCAGAACTGACTGGGCTGCTTAGAGACCTTTTGTGATTCCCACTTACATATGGATGGAAACCAAGCTTGAAGCCACAGCTTCAGGGCCTTCAGATATCCAGTAGCATCCTTTCCTAACTAGACTAGACAACCTCTAAGTCTCTACTAAGTCAGATCCGTATGGGCCTCTTATGGGACCCAAGTTCTCAGTGTTGCTAAGCAACAGCCCTACTGCCTTCCTCCCCACATTTTCCTGACCCCTCTGTCTGCAGGCTGACAGGGATCTTCCTTCAGGGACTCCACCCTGCTTCTATGCAAGCTACATAACTGGATGCCATCAAAAGTCCTTAAACTGTGCATTTATTTCCAGAAAATACTGGATTCCTCCCAGAAGACCGGAACAACAAACAAAAGACTACACAGAACCTTAATAAAACTTCCTAAAAGAGAAACTATTTTATGATCAAAAAATAAAACTAGAAATTAATTTCTAGTTAATTGACTGCAACTGATTGAAAAATGGGTATGTATAGAACACACATACACGTCTAAATTATTTTGGATCAAAATGGAAATCAAGATAAAATGAAGTCTTTTGGGGGGAATAATACAAGTGAAAATACACATTACAGGTTAAGGAAAGTAGTCAAAACTTTGAATCAGCTTTGAATCAAAGCCAGAGAGAGATCAGTCCATAGTCTTAAATGCTTTTATTAATGAAGAACGAAAATAAATTTTCTAAGAAGTTCCAATTGAAAAGTTACCAAAAAAAAAACAATAAAATAAATAACAAAAGAATAAGAGGAGAAGAAAATATAAAATCAGAAATTAGAAAATAATGAAAATAAGGTGAGATGTAATTTGAGTTTTTTTAAAAGAAATAATAGATCACTCTATCAACCTTAAGAAAAAAGAAGGAACACGCAAATTCCATTCAGTGGGAAGAAGGGTTTAACAAAGATAACAAGGAAGTAAAGAGTACTTTAAGAAATTACTCTAATTCATGGAAAATTAGGTATAATAAAAATATATGAAAATGTATAAGTTAACAGATATTGTATGATTCCACTTATATGAATTGTTTTGTCTAAAGCAGTCAAATTCATAGACACAGAAAGTACAAAGGTAGTTGCCAAGGGCTGAATTTTGCAAGGTGAAATAGTTCTAGAGATTGGTTGCCCAAAAATATGAATATACTTGACTGTACTGAATGTATACTTAAAAACAGATGAGGTGCTAAATTTTTAAATTATGTGTATTTTGCTACAGTTGAAAATTTTTAAAAAATACACCCAAACCTTAAAAGTCAAACCAAATAATTTGGTTGCCACCAACCAAACTGTCTCTGTTATTTATTTCCTTTTGTTTAATGTTCTTATATGCCCTACAATGCTTTGCATATTTCAATCTTTTATTTTTTNTGCTCTGCTTGGGTTTTCTCTAGCTGTGGCGAGTGAGGGCTGCTCTCTAGTCGTGGTGTGCGTGTTTCTCATTGCGGTAGCTTGTCTTGTTGTGGGGCACAAGCTCGAGTGCGGGCTTCAGTAGTTGCAGAAAAAGGGACTTAGTTGCTCTGCAACATGTGGGATCTTCTTGGACTAGAGAACATTGAACCCATCTCCCGTGCACTGGCAGGCGGATTCTCAACCACTGGATGACCAGGGAAGTCCCTTGTTCCTATTTTTGAGGAGCTCAGTTCAGTTCAGTTCAGTCACTCAGTCGTGTCCGACTCTTTGTGACCCCATGAATCACAGCACACCAGGCCTCCCTGTCCATCACCATCTCCCGGGGTTCACTCAGATTCATGTCCATCGAGTCCGTGATGCCATCCAGCCATCTCATCCTCGGTCGTCCCCTTCTCCTCCTTCCCCCAATCCCTCCCAGCATCAAAGTCTTTTCCAACGAGTCAACTCTTCGCATGAGGTGGCCAAAGTACTGGAGTTTCAGCTTCAGCATCATTCCTTCCAAAGAAATCCCAGGACTGATCTCCTTCAGAATGGACTGGTTGGATCTCCTTGCAGTCCAAGGGACTCTCAAGAGTCTTCTCCAACACCACAGTTCAAACACATCAATTCTTCAGCGCTCAGCCTTCTTCACAGTCCAACTCTCACATCCATACATGACTACTGTAAAAACCATAGCCTTAACTAGACGGACCTTAGTTGGCAGAGTAATGTCTCTGCTTTTGAATATGCTATCTAGGTTGGTCATAACTTTTCTGCCAAGGATTAAGTGTCTTTTAATTTCATGGCTGCAATCACCATCTGCAGTGATTTTGGAGCCCCCCAAAATAAAGTCTGACACTGTTTCCACTGTTTCTCCATCTATTTCCCATGAAGTGATGGGACCGGATGCCATGATCTTTGTTTTCCGAATGTTGAGACACTAGCTTTTACTGAGTTGTCCCTCTGGTGTGTCATCATCCCTAACAGCTCTCATGTTGGGATACGTTTCCATGGGACAGGGGCAAAGGAGGCCCAGGGAAGCTCTTTTCTAAGGCACCTATGGTGGGCTTTTCAGTTACATCTATACAGTAGAACTACTCTTTGTAACATATCATTAAACAGGAAAGACCAGGAAAACCCAAACACTTATATATCCAAATACAACACAGGCATATATAAAACTATGAATTTGCATGCACACACACACACACATAAATGAGTGTTCATACATTTTAAGAGACAATGAACAGATTTTGATAATCTGGGCTTCCCAGGCTCTGTGAAGTATTCCCAGAAGGGCCCCACCCCCTCGTTTCCCATCAGGTCACAGAGAATGATCAGGAAGTCAGGTGCTCACCTTGCTGCCACAGTGTAAACTGACTCCAGTCACCCTTTTCCCTCAGGTTCTCATCTTCAGGCAGGAAGAGGCCCTGGGTTTTGTCCATCGCTGCAAGGCCTTCATCTCGGATTAACTTCCAGTTTCTTTCTAAGGACTAGAGAAAAGATTCTGGACTGAAAATAAGCCTGGTAATACACCTTAGAGTGACATTCAGCTTTTTGTTTGTTTGATTAATAAGTAATGAAAATTTCCCTCTGGTCTAGTTTTGTTGTTGTTTAGTGGCTAAGTTGTGTCTGACTCTTTGTGACCCCATGGACTGTAGCCCGCCAGGCTCCTCTGTCCGTGGGATTCTCCAGGTAAGAATACTGGAGTGAGTCGCCATGCCCTCCTCCAAGGTAATCTTCCCAACCCAGGGATTGAACCCATGTCTCTTTAAGTCTACCTGCTTTCGCAGGCAGGTTCTTTACCCCTAGCAGCACCTGGGAAGCCCATCCAAGACATTCACCCCATCCTGAATGCACCTAAATCGCCAACACTCCCTGCAGCTATTGTAACTTGTTCAAGCTATGAGATGAATCTGTTCGATTCTTGTTAAACTGCCACACTGATGGGAGAATTGCTGCTCTAATACATGGAATTACTTTTCAAATGAGGCCACTGGGGGGTGCCTCATACGTCAGGCTCTTCCTCTCTGTCCTCTTGGTATTTTAGAATCTTCTTGCATTTCTTTTGAAAGCCGATTTTAGGGGCATCTTTGGAAAGAGCTGATCTTTTGTTCCTAAAATAGGGCATGAAGCCCTAGGGAAAATGTTAAAGTGATTACATCACTAAATACAAATTTTTAAAATTTCCTTAAGAGCAGGCTGTCTTTTACATGTGAAGTGTCATTCCACCCCCTCCTGCCTCCTCTCCCCAGGGTCCCCCTAGGCTGAGAGACTTTTCCATGGGCAGTAGTGACTTAAATTTTTTTTTCTTGTTTGCACAGAGGCGCTGAATGACAGACTCAAGGCTGAAAGGAGCAAAGGGGTGCGTGGTCTCCCAGTTGGTCCCCAACTGGAAACACTCCAGAGGTAGCACCACTGACTCCTCAATCTGCTGAGCAAATGCTGCACAGACGTTGACTTGTTTTCTTGATTTATTTATCATGAAACAGCCACTCAGCATGTTCTCTCGAGAGCTCAGTACTTGGAGGTAGAATCTGACAACTGGAAGGATCTGTGTTGTGGGTGTGGTGGAGGCTTCTGTCTTGAGGGATGACAGGGGACTTGGACAGTGACTGAGTCTAGGGACTCAGAGTCTAGCGCCAGGAACTGGCACTGCCCCATCACCTCTGGGGCATCTGTGGAAGGAGGTGGTCAGACCGCAGAGGGCTCGGGGCCCTGCCCTGCTCTGGGGCAGCAGGGTGGCCACGGGTCCCCACTGTGATGCTGAGGACACACACTGGGCAAGGTACTGGTGGAACAAGGTACTCCCTGACTAGGTATTCGGCACACCTCAAAGGGAGCGCACACTCTGATGGCTCGGGCAAACTGGGCTAACGAGAGACTACACAGTTCTACACGGTGACTTGATGAAAAACACAGAGAACAGAACCATCATGACCCCTTACGTGTTCAACAGAGACATTTTTTCTAGCAAAGTAATTATTGTGCTTGAAAGTGGCTCAGTGGTAAAGAATCTACCTGCCAAGGCAGGAGACACAAGAGATGTGGGTTTGATCCCTGGTTCAGGAAGATCCCCTGGAGTAGGAAATGGCAAGCCACTCCAGTGTTCTTGCCTGGAGAAACCCATGGACAGAGGAGCCTGGAGGGATACAGTCCATGGGGTCGCACAGTGTTGGACCCAACTGAGCGATTAAGCAAGCAGACTTACTGACTGCACTTGGGAATGTTTTTCAGTTTTGGAAAGACACCAAAAAAAGAGTCTCTTTTTTGGGCATGGGGGGAGGGAATCTGGAATGGGTCCTGGGAATGGCATTTTCAAGCATAAACCAAGGTACCACACTGTAAAAATTTAACGGTTACAGAAATTAAAGGCCAAATAAAATTTTTTCTTGTGTGCATGCATGAGCGACTTAGAGAGAGATAGAACAAAGGAAGAGATGGGGAGTGAGGCAGGGTAAGGAGGAAGGACAAGGAAAAGAAGGAGAAGGGGGAGAAAAGAAGGAGAAATAGATCTCTTCTGTAACAGTATCATTAGTCTTCTGACTTGGCAAATAACTCCATTTTTTAGGAAATTCCAACAGGAACCTGAAGAGCAGGCCATGCCTACATTCTCATCTGAAATATTACTTCCTTCACCCTACATTCATTCATTTTGTGAAACTGAAAAGAGATTCATAGGGTTGGTATCTGGGTTGGTTGCCCAGAAGACAGCAGCTTCTGATTCACATTTTTTCCTCTGACTACACAGGCTTTAGCAAACAGAGATCTGTTTGTTTTCACAATGCTCCGTGGCCTCATAAACCCGTCATCAGCACTTGCCTTTCAGTTAAACCTCAGCTATATTGGGCACTCCACTCATCTATAAATGGACTTCCCAGTTTCAAGCCTCATTAATCCCACCCTGTGCAGCCAGCTCTCCTTAATCCTCTCCCTCCTTCCCGTGCATGATGGTTTCCTCTTTTCGCAGTTATTCTGCTCACTCCACTTGGCATACTTTTTTCTTCAACATCAAATTAGATGAAGTCCTATTTTTAAAGGCTTCTCCCAACACTGATTTCTTGCAGAAAGCCTTTAGAGGGGCAAACTAAAGCCAAACTAATTCTTAACTATTTCACTTGCTATGTTCATTCTATCAAGAAATACACATTTTTAAACAGTGAAATATTACTACAAGTTTTATCATGAAAGCAGCAGTCTCTTACTT
This sequence comes from Redunca redunca, assembly GCA_006410935.1. Taxonomy (NCBI): domain Eukaryota; kingdom Metazoa; phylum Chordata; class Mammalia; order Artiodactyla; family Bovidae; genus Redunca; species Redunca redunca. Next base: position 284,463 of record SJYQ01002418.1, read on the forward strand.
AAGTTTTCCCCAGTCTTGAGTTCAATCCCCAGCTAACTGCTTTAAATATATTTTCTCATTTTTACCTGCTTCCATCTAAATAATATATTTATTTTGCTATCTCTTGATTTATTAATTCTAGATTTTATCACTCATTTTCTACCAGGGAAGGGAACAAATTTGATGTCTTCTTTTTCTTCTTCTCCGTCTAACAATTCAGCTCATTTCACAAACCTTTCACACATTTGAGTAAACTCCCATTTGAGTTTTATTGAGTTGTAACAAATATACTTCGTTTCACATGCAGCATATATAAATTCTGCCTCCTTTCCTTTGGCTTGATTTTGTAACGCCCTTAACACTGCTTCTTCTTTATAGCTCCGAAGGTGTGCTGTAAAATCTCTTAATACTATGCTACCTTTTGCCAGAAACATCATATAAGCTCTTTCTCTGAAGATACCCTACAGCAGCCATCTGCTTTGCTCTGCTCTGAACTGGGTGGTGTTTGGGCTTGCTGGACCACTGTCATCAAGGAACTTCTCTTGACCTCTGCCCAGTATGAGGCTCCCTAATTACTCAATTCTAATCTGAATAAAGGATTATCTGTGTTCCTGAGAAAGGACACACACTGCAGGTAAAACTGAATTTCTAAAAATATCTGGTTATTCTTTTTTTTTTTTAATTTCATTGAAGTACAGTTGATTTACAATGTTGCATTAATTTCTTCTGTAGATGGAGAAGGCGATGGCACCCCACTCCAGTCCTCTTGCCTGGAAAATGCCATGGACGGAGGAGCCTGGAAGGCTGCAGTCCATGGGGTTGCTAAGAGTCAGACACAACTAAGCGACTTCACTTTCACTTTTCACTTTCATGCATCGGAGAAGGAAATGGCAACCCTGGAGAATCCCAGGGATGGGGGAGCCTAGTGGGCTGCTGTCTATGGGGTCGCACAGAGTCGGACATGACTGAAGCGACTTAGCAGCAGCATAACAAAGTGATTCAGTTATATATATATATATATATATATATATATATATAT
>SJYQ01002418.1:286806-346770 GCA_006410935.1 Redunca redunca
AAAAACCCCAAAGTCCTTAATCTCAAGGGGCTGCAAATAAGACAGAGAGACGCTCTGTTTATATAAAACAAACCAGTGATAAACAGATAAGCACATGATCTATCCTGTACATGCGCATGTATCTTTAACACATCAATCAATATGTATGTATGTTAAGATATGGATCATGACCTACTTGATCAAAAATTTTGAAACTGCAAATGTTGTACTAACCTCCAGATGTGGCTTTCAATGGAGTGCCCTGGACTGTAAGTCAAATACTGTACTGGAAGGAGGATCAGAGACAAAGCCAATTTTTAGGCATTTGTAAGAAACTGAAAAAGGGGCTTCCCCGGTGGTTCAGTGGTAAAGAATCCACCTGCAATGTAGGAGACGTGAGTGTGATCCCTGGGTCGGGAAGATCCTCTGGAGGAGGACATGGCAACCCACTCCAGTATTCTTGCCTGGAGAATCCCATGGACAGAGGGGCCTGCATCTGGAGGGTGAAATCTTAACCACTGGACCACCGGAAAGGTCCTTCAAAGAATTTCAAATATGTCATCTTTTTGGTATGTTGCCATAACTGGCATCACATGCCCTTCTCTGACCTTAGCAGAGTGTCGGCTCTCAGTAAGGGCTCACGTTTAAACCCACATGGAAACATCCTTGATGGTGGGGTTTTGTTGTGTTTGCTTTTGCACCTTGTAGGAGAGGAGGAACTGAGGCAATTATTTCGCATTTGGAGAGAAAGAAGCCGAGTCTCAGGTGGGTGAAATGACTTTTCCAAGGAGTCAGAGCAGAGAGCAAAGCTAACCCGCTTCTGAAGTTTCCCTTTAAATCACCCAGCTATCAAATTCTGTAAATTCTCTGCACTCCTGTGGTCATTTTGTTGTCATTTTCAATGAAAAACCTTTGGAATTCAAAAGTGTAAAGTCTGATTTAGAAAAACAGGATTAAACTATTATATTAATCTTTAGGAACTGCTTTCAGAACTTCTTTCTACTATGATACTTACTTTCCTATAAAATTGATAATCCTCTTACTTTACAGCTTAATTTCACTGTAAATCTGACACTTCTGCTTCTGTCTCAATCCAATTTATTTCAAAAGCAGTTCAGTGAAAATATTTCAAATATTGAATCACACAGATACAAATGCTGAACCACTAATGTACTCCCGTATTAGTTTTTAATTTTGTCCAGGTGGCATTATTCATACACAATGGACTTCTTAATTAATAAAAGCCATAGTCTGAAGGAATGCCAGGAAGAGTATCATTTTAATCAGTCATTCTGAGGCAGTGTCACACCACTGGCAGGTTTTACTGGGCACTTCTCCAATTGTAAGAAAGCTATAGTATGAAGAAGGGAAACTTATCTTTGATGCTATATATTTACATCAGAGCAGGGGCTTTGAAAATCTCAGAAAAAGGATGCAAGAATTTCCTCTTTTTCCAGTGATGAATGCACAGTTAGGTAGCAGGGCATAAAACAGAAAAGGGTTATTTTGAACTATGGTTTTCAGTTGCTATTGGCTGTCACTGCTTTCTCTATGTTATGACAGTGATTTCAATGCATGTATGTTTACATCTAAATAAATTGAATCAAAAAATTAATCTTAAAAAAAAAGGAGCAAAATTCTTAAGTAAGGTGGCTTTTGTCTTACTGGAAGAGATTTCTTTTCCCTTTTCTATTTATAATCTAGAAACACATTAATCCATTTTTGTTTCAATTTCTATGTTAAATACCTCCAAGCCACTTAGGGTTTTCATATTTGTTATTTGGGCAAAAAATTACTCAGTTTTAATGAACATATACCTAAAAGAAAAAACTCTACTGGTCTATTTTTCTCTCAATTTTTTTCACAGAGCTACACAGCCTCTTAACACCCCTGGTGCACAGAATTGCCAAATTGCCAGCTACACAATAAGGCGAACAATGAAAATTCAACACAACGGAAAAACACAGATGATACATTTTGATGAACATTGTCCTGTGCCTTCAACAAAATTGCACTCTGCAGCTCACTGGAACATACAATGAGAATAATTTAAATGAAAATGTGCAATGCATGGCAGTTAACTGTTACCTAAGAGTGAGAATCTGGGTAATTATTCTAAAAGGATCTTGGCCAAACATGGCAGCTATCCCATCTAAAGGTTTCCAGCTTACAGTATGAAGGCCTGGGTGATGATTCATGATCCATAATAGTCACGTCTGTGATTTGAAAATGGAAGAAAATCTTGATGAGCACGTGTTTGTAAACTAAGTGGTCTTGGCCCCTGGGTTCCCTCACATAGAAGGTTCTGCCTAGTCACAGTCATTACTGGCAAATGGTCACTTGAAACTACTTTTTTTTTTTTTAAAGTCGCAACATGTACAATATTAACATTTCTGCAAATAAAGGTAGTTTGCAAAGTCAAGCTAACTTTACAATCACAAAGCACAGGCTGCCTGAGATTCTGTGCTGCTGCGGACCCTGTGATTAATGCCCAGGACTGGCTTTTCTTTTCCTCTTAGTGAAGCAGAGCTTGAAACAGGCAGGGCTGGAATCAAACCCAGAGAAATGGAATTTTGAAATAAAGACTTAATTGGCTAAGAGTAACATGAGACACGAGAGCAGACCTCAGTGACTTACAGGGCACAGTGGCAGGGACCTTAGGAAAGGGAGATCTCAGTCCCAATCCCAGCTCTGACTTATTTTTTTGGCTGCACCGTGTGCCATGCAAGCTCTTAGTTGCAGCATGTGGAATCTACTTCCATGACCAGGGATCAAACTTATGCCCCCTGCAATGGGAGCATAGAGTCTTAGCCACTGGACCTCCAAGGAAGTCCCCTAGCCCTGGCTTATTAAATATAAGACCTTGGGCAAATTTCTTAATTTCTCTAGTCCTTATTTACTCAAATATAAGTGGGTACAACCATACCCATCTTAAAGAGTAAAGGTTAGAAATATTATATACAAAAGTGCTCAGCACATGGAGTACAGATAAGATTTCATACAGGTTAGCTGTTATGTTGTTATTCAATAGTATATAAAATTTCAAAATTGGCTCTCTGATATTTCTTAGAAACTAGAAAATATTTCCCTATGAAAACAAGTTAATACATAAATTAAAATTATAAATCATCACAATAACTAATGTTTATGGAGCACTTCCTACTTGTTAAATAAACAGCCATGGAACAAGCACTATTTCCATAGCCACTTTGCACAATGAAAGTGAAACATGAAGAAGTGTTGCTCACTGTCGCAGAGCTAGTAGACAATGAGGTAAAAAATTCAAAACCACAGAGTGTGGCTATGGAGGAGATGCTCTAAACTGCTTCACTGAATTGCCATCCACAGAGGACTAGATATACATAATATTCTATGTAAAAATGCAATATTACTCAGCCACAGAAAAGAATAAAAATTCTGACATTTGCAGCAACATGTATGGACCTAGAAAGTATTATACATAGTGAAATAAATCAGACAGAGAAAGATAAATACTCTGTGTTATCACTTATGTGTGGAACAGAAAAAAAAGAAATGAATATAATAAAACAGAAACAGATTCACAGATGCAGAAAACAAACTAACGGTTACCAATAGGGAGAGGGGAGGAAGAGGGGCAAGATGGGGATATGGCATCAAGAGATACAAACCACTGTGTATAAAATAGACAGGCAACAAAGATATACTGTATAGCATAAGGAATTATAGCCATTATCCTGTAATAACTTAATGGAGTACAAACTGTAAAAATATTGAATCACTATATTGTATACTTGAAGCTAACATAATATTCTATATATACTTCAATAGAAAACAAAACAAACAAAACCAGGCAGTATGCCTATGGAGCGGATGCTCTAATCTCACTGTATTACCTTAATGTAGGTTAATTAAGTTAGGTATTCATCAACCCCCAGAAACCTGTTTACTTTTTAAACATACTTGAACTACAGTATATATATCACAGCTTCCCATTTCTTAACATATTTATTGAGACATAACTCACATACCAGAAAATCCGCTCAATTAACTTTTTACAAACCAGTGGGTTTCAGTATATTCTCAGAGTCATGAGCCATAAACACGGTCTAATTTTAGACCATTTCCATAACTCCTTACGCATGAGCGATTGCTCGCCCTCAGGCCCTCTTCCTGGCTATCACCAATCTACCTCCTTTCTCTATTGATTTGTCTGTCTGGACAGTTCACTTGGGGGCTTCCCTGACGGCTCAGCAGGTAAAAATATGCTGCAGTGCAGGAGACACAGGAGGCACGGGTTCAATCCCTGGGTCGGGAAGATCCCCTGGAGAAGGAAATGGCAACCCACTCCAGTATTCTTGCCTGAAAAATCCCACGGACAGGGGAGCCTGGTGGGCTATAATCTGTGGGGTTGCAAAGGGTCAGACATGACTGAGTCTCACACACACACACAGTTCAAATAGGTAACATCATGTCATACACAGTTCATTTATGTTGTACCATGAATCTTGGTACTTCTTTCTTTTTTATTGCCATGGTGTAATGTATCATACTTTGTTTATTCCTTCATTCATCATTTAAATGGACCTTTGGGTTATTTCTACTTTTTTATACTCTAAATAATGCTCCTCTGAACACTTAGGTGCACATTTCCATATGAATATATGTTTGCATTTCTCTTGGGTATACACCTAGGAGTAGAATTGCTAGGCTGTAACTCTGTTTTAATGTTTTGAGGAACTGCCAACCACTGTCAAAATGGCTGCACCCCTTTTCATTCCCATCAGCAAAGGCATGGGGACAAGATATTATCTCAGCTCAGTTACATCAGATGTCTGAAAGGCTGAAGCCATTTGTTGCTCAGATCACTCCTACATTTGGAACCTGCGAGATCTCATGGGGTTGGCCAACCTTCGTGGTCTCACCCGGGGAGGCACTTCCACATGATGTGATAATGGACTGGACTCTTTATTATTAGTGACAATGTGGTCTAGTGAATTGCCGTGTCTATTAAATGTTAGGACCCTTTTGTTAGAAGGGACTGGTCTGCAGTTAAAATTCAGGGGCTGGCTTCAGATAATATTATAAGAACTTTATCTAGTCTTTGTTTCCAGTTCTTGGCAAAACCTTCCAAAATCCATGAAATTTGTTGAATAAGTGGAGTGACCTTTGTCATTCCCTGGTGGCTCAGATGGTAAAGAATCTGCCTGCAGTGAGGAGACCTGGGTTGGGAAGATGCCCTGGAGAAGGGAATGGCAACCCACTCCAATATTTTTGCCTGGAGCATTCCATGGACAGAGAAGGCTGGTGGGCTTCAGTCCATGGAATTGCAAAGAGTTGGACATGACTGAGAGACTAACACTCTCTCACTCTGTCATTCATAGTCTCAAAAGAGCACACTTGAATTTATGCTAATGAGGCAACTTAGTGTGGGCCACCAGATGGCTGCAGGAAGGGGCTGGTCACCAGAAAGATGACGTGACTAGGTTGGAACTTTCAGCTCCACCCATCACTGGGAGGGACACAGGTGCTGCTGATTAAGCTCCATAAACACTGGTGAACCACAAGATCTGATGCACTTGTGGGTGGGTGTGCCTGTCCACAGGCCAGGAGAGGGTGTACCCCAGTTCCACGAGGACAGAAGTTTCTGCACTTGGATCCTTCCCCTTCCACACCTCACCTTGTGTATCTTTTCATCTGCTGTTCACCTGTTTCCTTGATAATATCCTTTATAATAAACTTTCAAGCACAAGTAAATGTCCTGAGTTCTGTGAACCATCCAACACAAAACTCTTTGGGGTGCTCAGCAAGTTTTAAGAGTGTAAAGGGGTCCTAAATAGAAAATTCTGAAAACTGTTCTTCAACAAATTTCTCTCTTCACCATCTAACCTGAACTCTTGTCTGATGGGATGAAAAGATCTGCTCTGTGCTATTTTCTGCATATGCCCCTGGAAAGAAAATCTATCTCCACCCAGACATTCATTTCCTTGAGATTCCATCTCTGAATTTTGAGGAGGAAACAGACAAGGACTGGGCAAAGTTAGCACTCACCTTCACTAACTCGGTGTAGCCGGTCTCCTTGGGGGTCCACCACGGCTGGGCTTTCAGTCCCTGCACGTTGTACAGTGAGCGCTGCCACACGGAGGCAAAGTGGCCCCTCTGGTGCCCCAGCTCGTACCACCTATATGCCTGGAAAATCAGAAAGATTGAACTCCAAATGAGGCAGTCTTACTATAAATAACCTTACAACTACAGTCACTAAAAACACGGTATGACTTTATGCCAATAAATAAAGAGCTTGCTAGTCAAGAGCCCCAATCTATTAAACACTGGCAAAAATACTGTTATTTGATTGGGTTTTTGATGAGGACCTATTATTTTAAATAAATGTGTATATTTTATTTTCACTCCTAGGCCACAGTCTCTCTGAACACAGGACTCACACTGTACTCAGTCTGATCTCAGAGTGTCCAGCAGAGTCTGGGACTTTGTTCAGTGGATAAATCATTGAAAACACAAAAGGGGACTATGTTTATATTTTAGTTTTCATTTCTTAAATTCTATTTCTATGTTTCCTTTGAAAGGAAAGGAGTATATTTTCACCATTTTTAAAAACAGATACCTGCTTTTACTGATTTGGGATGCTAAAAAGAACAGCATTCCCCCTACCCCCCCACCATGCCTGGTGACATGCAGGATCTTAGATCCCAGACCAGGGATTGAAGCTGTGTGTCCCCTGCAGTGGAAGCGTGGTGTCCTAACTGCTGGACTGCTAGGCAAGCCCTGGACAGCATCTTCTTTTCACATGAACAGTGTTCCCTGTTCACATGAAGAAGATGACTGCCCCAAGGGAACGGAGTATAAACCCTCCATTAAAGAAGCAGACGAAAGAAAATAATACTTTGAGTTGGCAATAAACAGAGTGATAGTCCACATCAGATTTTTTAAGAAGGGAAATTTTGTTCTGAGTAATTTTTATCCCTGCCATAAGGGATAACATTTGCGGCTGTAGGCTGTAACACGATACAACCTGACTCCAAGAAGACTAACTAGTCTTTTCAGGGATGGCTGGCTGCAGTCTGCTGCTCTGTGCGTCCCCTTCAAATGACGCCTGAACCACATGGTCTCCTGGGGGCCTTCCCCTCACAGCCCTGCACCCAGCACATCCCATTGTCTTTAGACTGTAAGACAATTCTAGGATTGTGCTTAATGGTCCCTCCCCGACCCTCATTATCTGAATTCTGATCTAATGACTGCTTTCGAAGAGTGATTTCAAATACATATTTTGATCAATGAAAACAGTCAGTTAATATCAAGCAGATTAAGAAGACAAGAATATTTTCATCAAACTCCATCTTACTTTAGATGTAAGAAATAATAACTCTTAAAAAGTCTTTAAAAATTCATAGGCCAACATTTCATTCATTAGAAAAATCGAGAACCATCTCTATTTTCAGTAACACTTTTTAGCTCACTACTAGCTTTTGCACAAGTACTTTCATTTCATCTTTTCTCTAACTCCAAATAGTTCCATTTTACAAATGCTCAAACTGAGATTTAAAAAGACTAAACATGATGAACAATCGCCCAGGGCACCTGGCAACTTATTCCACTCTCTCTCTGTCTCTCTATCATTTAAAAAGAAACTATCACTAGTGATCTTCTTATGTAATTATCTTTCTCAATATTATACCAAATTAAGAATATATGTACTAATCACTCATGTTTTCCTTGAAAAACATGTAAGGGGTAATCATAAGTAATTTCTTTAAACATGGCTCACAGTAGTCTGATTTTTAAAATATAGCATTTTACATTGACTATTTTAGTTATTTTTGTCCAATTTAAATTTAGTTGGAGAAGGAAATGGCAACCCACTCCAGTCCTCTTGCCTTGAAAACCCCATGGATGGAGGAGCTTGGTGCAGGCTACTGTCCATGGGGTCACAAAGAGTCGGGCACAATTGAGCGACTTCACTTCACTTCAAATTTAGTTAATTTTTCAATGTTAAAGTGAACAACCATATTAATTACAACAGACGATTTTTGGAAATTCTTACTATTTTTTTTTTAACCATCAGAAATTCATTTTAAGGATATAGTGTTAGAATAGTGAGAAAGAAATTATTGGAGTTAGAAGTCTTAAATTTCAGTCCTGGACTAAACACTCAGCATGCTGGGTGCCTGGGCAAGACACTGTATTTATAGGGCATGTTCAAGTATCTGTAAGAGCTTTTCTGACCCTCAAAGTTGGTACTAGTGTATCAAACATGGTCTTTGGCCTTATACCCCTCTGCCATTTAATTCTTTTTAGCTGCTCAGCTCAGAGGATCTTAGTTCCCCCACCAGGGATTGAACCCATGCCCCCAAGGTGGAAGTGCAGAGTCTTAACCACTGGACCGCCAAGGAAGTCCTCTCTCTCATCCCCCACCATTTAACTCTTAGAGAAACAAAACTATGAAATGATATATTAGTAATTAAAAAAATTATCTCCAGTTATATAGGGGACATAGTGAATTTAGCTAGATTTAAAATTTTTTCATTTTTAATTGGAGTACAGTTGCTTTACAATGTTGTGTTGGTTTCTGCTATACAACAATGTGAATCAATGAGCCTCCCTCCCAGCGCCCACCCCAATTCACCCATCTAGGTCATCACAGAGCACCGAGCTGGGCTCCCCCTGATAAACAGCTGCTTCCCACTAGCCATCTATTTTATACATGGTGGTGTATATATATCAGCAGTACTCTTCCAGTTCATCCCATCTTCTCCTTACCCCCACTGTATTCACAAGTCAATTCTCCGTGTCTCTATTCCTGCCCTGCAAATAGGTTCATCAGTACCATTTTCCTAGATTCCATATTTATATATGCATTAATGAGGATTCCCTGGTAGCTCAGTGGTAAAGAATCCACCTGCCAATGCAAGAGACTCAGGGTTGATCCCTGAGTTGGAAAGATCCCCTGGAGGAAGAAATGGCACCCCATTCCAGTATTCTTGCCTGGAGAATTCCATGGACAGAGGAGCCTGGTGGGCTGCAGTCTATGGGGTCAAAAACAGTCAGATACAACTGAGCAAGAAACACTTTCACCTTACTTTCATATGCTATTTGTTTCTCTGTGGGCTTTTTAAATTCAAGAATTGTGCTATTCCTTGCATTTTAACGATAATTAAGCTGAAAGCACAATCCCATAGGTTCAAATTGCAAGCTCTTAACAATGTGTAGTAGTGAATTGTTTGCCCTTGAAGTGAAGGCTGTTTTCATCTAAGATGTGAGACTAAATCACAGACTTGCTTTATCTGTCTTTGCCCTGGACCATAAGATGTTCAAAGGTAAATTAATTAGTGACGATTACATTTATAGTAATCAGATATGAACATTTATCCAGTCTTAGATACTGTTGCAAAGTCTTTCTTATCCTTCTCATTCAAAGGAGGTAACAGGAATTTACATCTTAAGAGAATGAAGGAACAAAAAAGTGACTGCTAATCAGCAATTTCTTCCCCCTTCTTTCTCTTCTTTCATTTCTCATTTTATTCCAGTTGATTGACTGGTAGGTCAGAGGGAAAAGGTACAGATACACAGAAATGGATAAAGAAAACAGTGTTAGTCAACCAAATTTCTGTTACTCCAAACTGGGTCATCTCTTTAGCTGGCAATTACCCCATTACAAAACCCTTTGCTCCAATGAACCCTCAATTGTCCAAATAGTACCAAGTTCTTACTAGCTTTAGAAACCAGAAGTTACATTACCCTCAGATGTCACCTTATTATTGATATATATATGAAATGCATGGTTACAAAAATCCAGGGTCCCTGACTCTAATGAAAGCCCAGCATAGGGCCACGGCGTGGTGCAGGACAGCCTAGCAATGTTGTGTGAACCACAGTGGGTGGTGACAGTTTGGGGATTTTCATCATATGATGTCATCATTAAGAAGCCGACACTGAACTCAGAAAAAAGGAATAATGATAAAGGGAAACGTGTGATTTGTTTTAGGTGCTATATTTTCTGTGTCAGTACTGGTCATTATTATAGCTATAGATATTCATCTTAAACTCGGTATTAAATATTTCAGTAAGTAATTACACAATTAACCACCAGGTTCAGTCTGCTTAAGAATCAGTTGGATAAAGACTTCATTCTAAAAATAGCTACTTTTAACATTCCAAAATAACATAAATCTAGGCTTCCCTGGTAGCTCAGCTGGTAAAGAATTATTCTGCAATACAGGAGACCCCGGTTTGATTCCAGGGTCGGGAAGATACCCTGGAGAAGGGATAGGCTACTCACTCCAGTATTTTCCCCTGGTGGCTCAGATGGTAAAAATTTCGCCTGCAGTGTGGGAGACCTGGGTTCCATCCCCAGGTTAGAAAGATCCCCTGGAGAAGGAAATGGCAACTCACTACAGTATTCTTGCCTGGAGATTCCCATGGACAAAGGAGCCTGGCAGTCCATGGGGTCACAGAGTAGGACACGATTGAGCGGCTAAGCACAGCACAAGCAAACTATAAAAATATCTTAAAAGATATTTAAACAATTTCAAGGACATCTGTTCATTTCATAAATTCAAAAATATTTTTTCAAGGCAATAGCTGTCTCTATAGATACACACACAGATGTACAAACAGGCACACATATACATGCATACAAACAGATACACACATATGCACACTAATTTAGAGATTATTCAGATACCTTATTGAAAGAAATTATAAACGTTAAATCCCCAAATTTCTTCATAGTAGGAATTATTAGGCTGTTGCAAAAAGTTTAAACCACGTTCAAAAGTTTATGCTCAAAACATTTTTTCAGTTGTAAGTGTCTCACAGACATCATTGCCCTCCCCCTCTTTATCGTCTGTTAAAGAGAACAAAAAGCTCATGAATGCACTATTACCTCTTTGTTTCCAACTCTCTGCATGGCATCCCCCAGGTGAAAATAAAATCTTCCATCATCAGTACCAGGATCCCCAGATTCTATTCCTTCCTGTAGAAAGGACAGTGTTAGTATTTGTGAAAGGATTAGATACTAGGCTTATTAATCCATTGACTTATTAAATCTTTTCTAAGAACCAGAAAATCATCTCAATATTGTTGTTGTTCAGTCTCCCGGTCACGTCTGACTCTTTGCAACCCCATGGACTGCAGCACCTTAGGCCTCCCTGTCCCTCATCGTCTCCCAGAGTTTGCCCAAGTTCATGTCCTTTGCATTGGTGATGCCATCCAGCCATCTCATCCTCTGACACCCTCTTCTTCTTCTGCTCTCATTCTTTCCCAGAATCAGGGACTTTTTCCAATGGGTCATCTGTTTGAATCAGGTGGTCAAAGTATTAGCTTCAGCTTCAGCATCAGTCCTTCCAGTGAATATTCAAGGTTGATCTCCCTTAAAATTGACTGGTTTGACCTCCTTGCTGTCCAAAACACTTTCAGGAGTCTTCTCCAGCAACACAGTTTGAAGGCTTCAATTTGGCAGTTAGGTTACCGGTCAATATTTACAATGCAAAAGCAAAAGGAGGCTATAAAGTTCAATGTAACAATGCATTCATCATCAATTAACAGTGAAATAGCCCATTAAGTTAACATGATGCTTTGTGAAGTGTCTCTGTGGGAACAATTGTATTTCAATATCCCAAAGAAGTTCTCTGACTGAGTTTCTATCACATTTATTTTGTTCTTCAGATCTGACCACATGTCATCCAGAGACTTTTTTCCCCCTGAACCAAAATGTTTAGTTGCTCATAGATATTTGAAATGATAGGGACCCAACTGCAAGTAATATTTTCTTCCACTCAAGACAAACGTGTCCTCACTTTTCAATGAAATCATTTACAGAACACACGATAAGATTAAAGCCAGTTGGAATCTTTGAAAATATAATTTTATTAAACAACTCCGATCCTAAAACACTCAGCTGATTTCTATCCCCACTGTCCACAAAAGAACTGAAATTTAAATTTATGTAAAAACAAGAAAGAGAGAAATATTAAAGCAAGAGAATGAATTTAGAAAAGTAAAAGAAGCTCAAAGATAACACATATTTCAGCATCTAAAAGTCTGCATCTTTGAGGCTTCTTCATAAGAAGCCCATTATCTTTTACTTGGGTGGAATTTACGCACATAAGGGTGGAAACAGCAGCACAGAACAGAAGCATCACTCAGGAGGGGAGAGTTGTGATCCGGGTTCTTCACTGACAGATGCTCAGGTAAACATCCTCGTTCCTTAGCTAACCAACCCCGCCCTCTACTTCCTCATCTCCATGCCGGGAGAGTACTGTTAGGTCCTTATGATATCAAAGGAAATTTAAGAGGAATATTTTATATCAGAGAAGACTATGTGCCCACAGGATCATGGCATGGCAGCTTGCTGAAGTCCCAGGACAGTCAAGACAGGCTAGGGGGTAGAGTGGTATGCCCACCTCAAGGGGGCACCACTACTCAGCTCCTGTGCTGAGATGTGGGTCACATGTTACCTTTCCAGAGAAATCAGAAATTTGCTTGATTATATAAAATCCTTCAGATTTTCAACTAAGGCAAGCAATTAAAATTGTTTTTAAGAGAATTATACCGGCCAAATAGCACATGCAAGCTACTTGTAATCAGTGGGTCACTATTTGGGAATCTCTGACCAAAGTCATATGAAGGAAACAGATCACAAAAGTGGATCATAAAAGTGCTACTTTAAGTTCATAGGTATATAATCAGCTACCTGGCTGATATGGTAGCACTAGCTAGTGTTACAAGCTACCCCGGTGGTTCAGATGATGAAGAAGCTGCCTGCAATGTGGGAGACCCAGGTTCGATCCCAGTGTCAGGAAGATCTCTGGGAGAAGCGAATGGCTACTCACTCCAGTATTCTTGCCTGGTCTCCAGGACAGACGAGCCTGGTGGGCTACAGTCTGTGCGGTGGCAAAGAGTTGGACACAACTGAGCCACTAACACCTTTACTTTCACTTTTTCAGCTGGTGTTACTATTTAAATTACAAAAAAAAAATCACTTCCTCAGTGATACTAGTCGCATTTTAGATGCTCAACAGTCACAAGTGGTTAGTGGCTACTACATGAGAAAATACAAATAAAGACCATTTCCTTTATGGCAGAAAGTTCTGTTGGTCAGCCCTGGGCCAGATCACATGTGATCCTGGTGAACAGACGAGGATTCTGTTTTTATGTGAACAAAAAATGACAACATGTTTTATTCTGAATCTTTCAAGCTATCAGGCTTTTGGGGATTGGATTTACTCAGTCTGCATTTGTTACCTCGTTTTGTGTAGGCTTCCATGAAACCTGTTCAAAGTAGTTTCAATGTATAATTAAATTGCAAAAGGAACAGTTAATTCATTATTGACTGGGGAATTTTTGCTGAAACTAATTCTTGTGGCTGGCAGTTTGCTATGTAAGTGAAAACTGAAACATCCCCGGTCAATAATGTTTGGGTAACCAGGCGTATTCATGTCTCTGGTTGATAATGTGTTAATGCACTGTCCATATTTTAAAATATTTTATCAACTAATGGCTACTGCAGTTTTAGGAATTTCTTCAAAATCTTTTCCAAATAATCTCTGCTCATAACACTTCTACCTCTGACACCCTCGATTAAGCTGAAGGTTCACACTGCCAGTGAATGTCATCGTCTGAAGGTGTATATTTTGGTGTTGAAAAGGATCAGTAGTGCATGCCAGTCAATCTACAATACATAATCAAGGGTGTCCAAATGACTCAAAGGGATCAGAAGAGGGAAAGAGAGGAAGGGAGGGAGTTACCTTTAGATAGGGGATGCTCTCAGCAATCTTGTTCTGTGCCTTCAGGATAAAGCCATAATGCACTTTAGCAAAGCCGTCATTAGGTGTCACGCTCAGAACCTAAACTCGGAAAAAAAAAATAAAACCTATTGCGATGGACTGTGAATTCTACAAATGTTTTAATTAACTTTGCTGTGCTTGGACTGGATTGTGATGCTATAGCTTAAAATGCAATAGTGGTTTTTTCTCATTGCAATACATTAGGCTTAAATGGCCCCATTTCCCCTCAACTGAAAATGTTCAATGCAAAATGTTCTCCAAGAATGAAGAAATGAATAAAAAAGGCAATGACTATTAAAGCATTGCTCTAACAATGCAAATCAGTAAAATCTCTATCAATTTTATGACTTCAATATTTTTTTAATGATCAGGGAAAGACTGCTTTAAATTAGCTCTATTTAAAGTCAACTTTGAATGATTATCATATATTTCTTTATATATGTTTTATGGGCTTCTTTGGTGGGTCAGATGGTAAAGAATCTGCTTGCAATGCAGGAGACCTGGGTACGATCCAGGGAAAATCCTGGGTTGAGAAAATCCCCTGGAGGAGGGCACAGCAACCCACTCTAGTAATCTTGCCTGGAGAATTACATGGACAGAGGAACCTACCTATTGGACTACCATCCATGGGGGTCACACAAAGAATCAGACACGAAAGTGAGTAAGTGAAAGTGACTAACACTTTCACTTATGTATGCAGCTGCTCCAGGACTCTCCTCTCATCTTCAAAGTCCACATCTCACTAACACACCTGCTACTATGACAGGGGTGGGGGTGGGTGACCAGGACTCAGAGGGACCCACAGGGCTGCCCTCCCAGCTTGATTCTTTATGATCACCTACTGCGCTTACATGGAACAACAGACTGGTTCCAAATAGGAAAAGGAGTATGTCAAGGCTATATATTGTCACCCTGCTTATCTAACTTATATGCAGAGTACCTCATGAGAAACGCTGGACTGGAAGAAACACAAGCTGGAATCAAGATTGCCGGGAGAAATATCAATAACCTCAGATATGCAGATGACACCACCCTTATGGCAGAAAGTGAAGAGGAGCTAAAAAGCCTCTTGATGAAAGTGAAACAGGAGAGTGAAAAAGTTGGCTTAAAGCTCAACATTCAGAAAACGAAGATCATGGCATCCGGTCCCATCACTTCATGGGAAATAGATGGGGAAACAGTGGAAACAGTGTCAGACTTTACTTTGGGGGGCTCCAAAATCACTGCAGATGGTGACTGCAGCCAGGAAATTAAAAGACGCTTACTCCTTGGAAGAATTTATGACCAACCTAGATAGCATATTCAAAAGCAGAGACATTACTTTGCCGACTAAGGTCCGTCTAGTCAAGGCTATGGTTTTTCCAGTGGTCATGTATGGATGTGAGAGTTGGACTGTGAAGAAGGCTGAGTGCCGAAGAATTGATGCTTTTGAACTGTGGTGTTGGAGAAGACTCTTGAGAGTCCCTTGGACTGCAAGCAGATCCAACCAGTCCATTCTGAAGGAGATCAGTCCTGGGATTTCTTTGGAAGGAATGATGCTAAAGCTGAAACTCCAGTACTTTGGCCACCTCATGCAAAGAGTTGACTCATTGGAAAAGACTTTGATGCTGGGAGGGACTGAGGGCAGGAGGAGAAGGGGACGACCGAGGATGAGATGGCTGGATGGCATCACGGACTCAATGGACATGAATCTGAGTGAACTCCGGGAGCTGGTGATGGACAGGGAGGCCTGGCATGCTGCGACTCATGGGGTCGCAGAGTCGGACATGACTGAGCGACTGAACTGAACTGCGCTTACTGCAGTTTACATGCAGTTCATAACAGATGCACAAGTTGTATTATCCTATTGTATTTGCAAACTCTCAGAAAATGACAAATGGCTTTATAAGATTTCTAAAAAAGTCAAATTGAGATTAATACTAAAAATGTTACCGAGATTCTCTCTGTCTTTACATACACACACTCGCGCGCGCATGCACGCACTCACACACATAAGCATAGACAACAACAAACTGGTTGGCATTTTTAGTTCTGCACAAATTCAGCAGGACACACTACCAGGATTAAAAATATCCTTATAAATAATGTTTCACATGGACATTATTAAAATATCAATTTTTTAGTGAGAGTGAAAATATTACTGACAGTTAAATGAAATTTTGAAAGTATCTGAAATATTTCATCTTAAAACCTATTTTAGAATGTGGACCTTCTAGACTGTCCACCATAGGTTAGTACATATATACATAAACATACAATTCACAGGTTTTTGCTTGAACATTTTTTACTGAAAGAGGATACAATCAAACATGTCTGAAGACTACTACTATGGGCAGTGGGAACCACTGAAGAGCTGAAGCAAGGATGAGGGTCAGATTGGCATTGGCATTTTGTATTGATGAAGATCATAAGAAAACAAGGTTGGCGGGGTGGATCTATCCTATTTTACACTAGAGACAACGGGGCCTGAGTTAAATAAGAGGATTTGAAAGATACTGAGGATGTTAAAAGGAGAAGGAAATGGCACCCCACTCCAGTACTCTTGTCTGGAAAATCCCATGGATGGAGGAGGCTGGTAGGCTGTAGTCCATGGGGTCGCGAAGAGTCAGACACGACTGAGTGACTTCACTTTGACTTTTCACTTTCATGCATTGGAGAAGGAAATGGCAACCCACTCCAATACTTTTGCCTGGAGAATCCCAGGGATGGGGGAGCCTGGTGGGCTGCTGTCTATGGAGTTGCACAGAGTCAGATGCAGAGGATGTTAAAAGTAACAGAGATTAGTTACTTGGTACCATATTGTAACCCCTTGATGGCATACTTTGTGTTGTTTCCTTAACCACCATTTCCTGAGCCAGTGCCTGTGGGTTTCAATAAATAAGTGCTAAGTGAATGGATGAGCATGAGGAGTGAAGGGAGGCAAGGGGCAGGAAGATGCTGAACCAAGTGTGGCTCAGGTAATTGATGGTGTTACTAACAAGGAGGAAAGTGCAGTAGAGTCTCCAAAAGCCAAGATGTAGCAAGGTCTCTGCAACCACCTTAAAGTCAGTCTTTGCTGGGACCTCCTTGGTGGTTCAGTGGTTAAGAATCTGTGCTTCCATTGCAGGGAGCAAGAGTTCAATATCTGATCCAGGAACTAAAATCCCACGTGCCACTCTATACAGGCAAAAAATACCTCCAAGAATAAGACAGCCAATGCCTCTGTCTGAAATGAGAGTAATTTATGCCATATATCCCAAAAGCCTGTATTCTGTAATTTCTCTCCAGTTTGGACTTTACCTGAAAAAAGTACAAGATAATGTGTTTTTAAGTTCTTGAGTTTTTTGAGTTCCTCTTCCTATCATAAAGAATACTTTAGAAAGGTTGTTTGTGGACTGAAATATATATATTAGCTAAAAAGTATCACAATTTTAGGTTGAAGGCTTTGATGAACCAAATGTTAGCTAATATTTAAAATCTTTAGGATATGTTAACTATAAGGCTTGAATTTGACTTAATTTAAAATAAAGAGAGTGAATGATCAGGCATATTAAAGGCAATTTAGAAATAACATTAGAACTCCATGTTCAAAAGGCTTTGATTACTTGTTAATAGCAAATTGCTTCCTACTTACCTCTTCATAGACCTTCTTGGCACTGTCATTGTCCCCTATCAAGAGGTATCCAACTCCAAGGTCATTCTTTAAGGAAGTATCATCAGGAAATAGTTGAACTAATTTTTGAAGAGTAAGCAAGGATCCTCTCATGTGACCTGATTTGGTGGAAAGAAAACAATAGAAATAAAGATAGTTTTTGTCTACCCTTGTCTTGGCACTACAAATCATAAGAGACTATTCAACAGAGCCTGAAGACCAGTTTAACTCTGACTCTGTATACTGATGGCTAAGTCCCTCTTAGGATTTTATCCTGCAACTCTAAGGGCATCAGTAACTTCCATAAGTGGGTTTTCCAGGTGGCGCTAACGGTAAAGAACTTGCCTGCCAATGCAGGGGATACAAGGGATGTCGGTTCAATCCCTGGGTAGAGAAGACCCCCTGGAGAAGGAAATGGCGACCCACTCCAGTATTCTTGCCTGGAAAATCCCATGGACAGAGGGGTTCGCAAAAAGAGTCAGACACGACTGAACATACACACACACACACAACTCCCATAAGTAGATACTGAATATAATACTGACTACAAATACGTTAAAGATATCTTATTTTCTAAATTCATCAACATTTACCCTTTATGTCAAATTGTCTCTTATGAAAGCTTTAGTTACCCATTCCTTATTTAAAAAATGTTTTATTGGGGTATTTTTGACATTATAATTAACTTTAAAATTATGAATACAGAACAGGCAAATAAGAAGTCTAATAGATTTCAGGGCCTATCACCCTGGATGAAAGGCAAAGAGGCACTGAGGTACTCTGCTTGTCTTCGTCTCTCAGTAATGACCTAGTCCTGGAGCCAAGGAGACATCATCCAGTATTAGGGGACCCTCTGGTGGACAATAGGGTGTTATGCCTACATGAACCATGAAAACCCAGCTTCAACTCATTTTAAAGGCTGTCCAATGGATGTTTAAGATGTAGAGGGGTCAATTGTCATCACTCTTCACCTCAGTTGGAAAGACAAATTGTAGGGGTTTCCCTGCTGGTCCAGTGGTTACAAATCCACCTTACAATGCTGGATTCCCTGCACCAGTTTGTTCCCTGGTCCAGGAAGATCCCACATGTCGTAGAGCAATTAGAGCAACTAAGCCCATGTGCCACAACTACTGAGTCTACGTGCTGCAGCTATGGAAGCCCGTGCGCCTAGAGCCCGTGCTCGGCAACAAGAGAAGCCAATTAAAATAAATAAATTTATATTTAAAAAAAAAGAGAAGCCCCCACTTGCCATAGCTAGAGAAAGCCTGTGTGCAGCAACAAAGACCCAGAGCAGCCAAAATAAATAAATGAATCTTAAAAAGAAAAAAAAGACAAACTGTATAAGGGGAAAATGTGCAAAATGAGAGTCCACATGACAAAATTAATTACCTAAAAGGCTTTGTTGACCAGAAACTGAAAATCAGCCAAGATACGCCAGGACCATCCAAAAGCTAATGTAGCTGGATGCTCTACTAACTGTTAGGCATAGACCACCACCCACTGACTCCACCACCCTCTCCCCATTCACAACTTGCCAGTCTGGGGCGGTTTGCTCAACTATCCATTCCTTCACTGATAAATCTGACTTCACCTTTCTGTATTCTTTCTCTGCCACCTGCCCAACTTGGGATTATAGTTTTCTTTTGATTCTAAACTTGCCCTACGGAGCCACAACAAAGGCCCAGGTGAGAGTCCATCCTATGTCCATCTTGCCCCTCCTACTCTGCATCTCCAGGGACCTATGAATCCCTCAGCGCCTGAACTCACCTTATTCTCATTTGGAGGAGAAAGAAAGTGGAAGTGTTAGTTGCTCAGTTGTGTCCCCCTCTTTGTGACTCCATGAATTGTAGCCCAGTGGGCTCCTCTGTCCACAGGATTCTCCAGGCAAGAATACTAGAGTAGGTTGCTATTCCCTTCTTCAGGGGAACTTTCTGACCCAGGGATTGAACCTGGGTCTCTGACGTTGCAGGCAGATTATTTACCATTGGAGTCACCAGGGAATTTGGAAGAGAGACTATACTCAAACATTGAAGGGTTACTTTGGAAGAAGGTTAGATCTAGTTGGGTCATCCTTCCCCTGGGGCTGGGAATAGGGTGAAGTAAGTGAGGTGCTCAGTGCAAAGTTTAAGAGGGTGCCAAAAATTCAGTCCCACCCAGACTTATGATATCTGATGCATCTTTTTAAAAATAAAAATTAATGTTAAAAATCCACAGGGCTAAGTGAGTCACATTAGAGCCAGAGGAGAGACAACTCAGTGATACTGGTTTCTGCTTGCATGGAGTTCCAGCCTTGCCTTTCCCATCCTGTTTGTGCTGCTATAAGCTTTCCTTCTCTGGGACTGGCCCTTATGAATAGACGTCTAAGGGGCCATTTCTTCTAGTTTCCAATCATTGCTTGGCTTCTACTCCCATCACAGATTTTGGTCATCTACCAAAGCGACACAACCACTCTTAATTCTAACCCTTGGAAAACTGATACAAGGTTCACTTTTGAATGTTTTGGAGCCTCAAATGGCAACCCACTCCAGTGTTCTTGCCTGGAGAATCCCAGGGACGGGGCAGCCTGGTGGGCTGCTGTCTATGGGGTCGCACAGAGTTGGACACGACTGAAGTGACTTAGCAGCTAGTGACATCAAGATAATACATCTATGTAATTTATCCAGACAGTAGAGAACCCACCTTGGCAGCTACATATGGCTTAGATTTTTTGCTCCTGGCTTATCAATGACATTTTAACTTATTTTTTAAAAATGCTATTTTTATTTATTTGGCTGTGACAGGGCTTAGTTGTCCCATTGCAAGTGGGATCTTAGTTCCCTCACCAGAGATTGAACCCACACTCCCTGCATAGAAAAGGTAGGCTCTTAACCTCTGGACCACCAGGGAAGTCCCCTGATGGCATTTTAGGTGAGAGAGAACCCATTACTGGCCTGATTATAGTGAAGTTAGGGTATAGCAAGTGACACACTTGATTCAAAGTTTAAGAGGACACCAAAAATTCAGTCATCAAGATGCATGATATTTTATGCATTCTTTTTAAAAGTCAAACGAATGTAAAAACATTCATAGTGCTTTTTCAAAGCATTTTAAAATTTACTCAGTGATTAAAATTTTGTTTTTCTATAATTTTCTTTAATAAAGAGTCAAAATGCACAGGTGAAAATTTTAGAGTGCTTACAACTCCTAACATTTCTTATATCTATAAAACTGTTCCACTGACGATTTCAGCTATTATGGATCAGATAATTACAGTTAAGAGAGAAAAGAAGAATTTGGCATAACAAGAAGTTTTTGATTCCAGACCTATTCATTTATTGGGCTTCCCTGGTGGCTCAGAAGGTAAAGGATCTGCCTGCAATATAGGAGAGCTGGGTTCGATCCCTGAGTTGGGAAAATCCCCTGGAGAAGGAAACAGCAACCCATTCCAGTATTCTTGCCTGGGAAATCCCATGGACAGAGGAGCCTGATGGGCTACAGTCCATTGGATCACAAAGAGTCACACATGACTGAAGTGACTAACACTTAACTATTCATTTATTAGTTATGATTCCTTAGGCAATTCATCCAACCTCTCAGAATTCCATTTGTCTCATCTTTAAAATGAGTAGGGAGCAAGTAGGCAGCAAAAATACTGTCTGTATCTTTGTAATTATGGATTCCTCTTTCAGGCTGACCCAATCAGAGAAATTGCCTGAAATTAGGTAGAAAACTCAGGTTTCCTTCCATGTAATTAAACTCTTCTAAGAGTATACACAGCCTTCAGGCTTTTGCAGATAAAAGCACACCGCTTGCTACTGAACTGACTCTTCTTCCATCTCACCTAGAAACTGCTGTCTGTCTGACCTCCGCTTCAGGCTCAGCTTCACCAAGTCTGTGGGGGCGTCAGGCAGACTGGCCGCCTCCTGGTAGGTCTCGATGGCCCTGCGCAGGATCTCATTGCTTCTTCTCTTCTCAGCCAAATCATCTTCACACTAGAGGAAGGGAGAAACGTCCCAGGACAAGCTGCATGTGTAGTTGCCCAAAACATTTATGAAAAGTTGATGTTGGGACTTGCTTTAAAAGTAACTCAAGACAAATTAAAATTTTCTCTTCATCAAGGATAAAAAATAAAGCAAGGCAACACAACATGTTATTTTAATAATATGAAGAAATGCTAACTACTAAGCTACACATGAGAAAGACTATCATAAAAGCAGGACCAATGTATGTTTGGCTGGTGGAACGTGTACCCTGCTATATATCAACATTAATAGCCAGAATTCCAGTCCACAGTTCCCGTTCTTCCATTAGCTTATTCCTGTGCTCATTCATTCATTCAACAACTATACTCTGTCTAGACAGATGCAAACAAACAAAACAGATTAACCCTTTAGAAAAGGGCAATTCACCTTGGCTTGACAGGAAAAAAAAGCTTCAAACTATCGAATGATCTGTTCCTATCTGCAAATGGCCTTTAGAACAGACCTATCTACCAGAAAAGAAAGTCCAATGTCAATGACTCATATCAGTCATCCTGCCTGCGTAACCTTCTGAATATTCATATGCTGGCTTTTCCGTTTAGTTTCTTGTGAGTTTGGCTATAGTGAGTTAATGCCTCAAAACATGATCCTTCCTAAATGACATCACAGAATGCCTGAGTTCTAGAGCTGAGAGAGCCCTACTGAGAACATCTTATTCACCTTCTTCATTTGGCAGCCTCTTCAAGCTACCAAACAGATCCTGGAACTGGAGGGTCTCTTAACAGTTAATTCAAGGACAAATGCCTATCAAGACATTGTTCTCTATCTAGAGAGGAATAAATATCTTCACTAACCTCAATCTGAAATGAGAGAAAAATGATACAACTACACGCCTTGTTCCTTTCCCTCCTCCATCCTTCAAGGTCCTTCATTTTAATGAAGTATTAACATTTCAGGACTTACAGCATTGGAATTTTAATGTCAGAATTAAATGTGATGTAATTCTTTAAAATCTCTTAAATAAAACTGATAGGCTTTGCTTTGAGCATCAACATTGATTGATATTGATCAGTTTAACATCTGTAGATGAAGGATTTGCCCTGAAACTGAACATTTGCTACAGGACATTAATATCACAAAGCATTTTGTTGATTCAAACTAACTGCCCAATCCTAGGGAATGTGGCATTTTCTGCCTGAGAGGCACTAATGGTTTGTGGAAGATAATAAAGTGAAATGAGCTCATAATTTTGTGTCAGATGTTCAAGGAACTTGGTCAGAATTGATTTTCACAGGGATCCAAAAAATAAGACATTATCAGTTCTACTCTAGAAATGATAGATCCTGTAGTTTTCATGTAACTTAATTGCACTGAATTTATAAAATTGGTTGGGCTATTCCAAAGTAATTGTTTAATCTGCTAACAAAGCATGAAAAGTCATCAGGTATTTCTCCCTACAAAATCTATCTTCTGTTGAATTCTTTTTTTTTTTTTTAACTCCTATGGGACTTCCCTCACAGTCCGGTGGTTAAGACTTCATCTTCTAACCCAGGAGGTGTGGGTTTGATCCCTGGTCAGGGAGCTAAGACTCCACATGCCTCATGGCCAAAAAACCAAAACATAAAACAGAAGTAATATTGTAACAAATTCATGAAGACTTTAAAAATGATCCACATCAAAAAAAAACCACAAAAACAAAAAACAAACAATTAATTCCTATGTATTTAAACTTTCTTTTAAATTATTCTATAAAAATTTAATTTACCANCTTAAATTTCACATTAATGTTGATATTGATAACACATTGTAGTATAATAGTTTATAGATAAAATATATTGCTGAGGCATAAATCTCAAATTCTTACTGTTAAATAAGGATATATATATATATAGTGAGTGTCATGTGCAAAAGTACTGTATTTGGTAGTTGCAATTAATATCACATATAAAGAAAAATCTAAAGCATGAAACATTTTTGCCATAATTAGCACTTGACCCATTATTCTCTCGAGTTAACGGGCTTTCCTTAATCAAACAACTGCCAGAACTAGTGGCAAAGCACATCACTTATTTAAATAGGCACCATCTTCAGGTAACAAACACATTCTCTCTTGTTTAACACCAATATAATTTAGCAATTTTGGAGAATTGCTGACCCAATTTATTTATAGGAATGATATAGTTGCTAGTCTGTACTGCATCATGGATAAAAGGAACTTCTTTGCATTAAATTTTCACAAGTTTAATTTATTAAAACTGAATTAATACAAATTTAATAAGTTTTTAAGGAGGAGGTAGGGAGAATTTGGGACTTCCCAGGTGGCTCAGTGGTAAAGAATCTACCTACAAATGCAGGAGATGTAAGTTTGATCCCTGGGTCAGGAAGGTTCTCTGGAGGAGGAAATGGCAACCCACAGCAGTATTCTTGCCTGGGAAATCCCATGGACAGAGAGGCCTGCTGGGCTACAGTCCACAGGGTCAAAAAAAAGTCAGACATGACTGAAATGATTGAGCATGTACACACTCACAGGAAGAATTTAAGCATCTAGATTTCAAGTGGTTGCCACCTTTAGTTACAAGCCAAATGTACTTGTTTTATCTCTAGATGTGTTAGTTTTCATGAGAGTGTCACCCACAAGTGACAGCATTGCCCCCTCTGAATAAGTGTTGTCAGCTTCTCCTGAATCTGGAAAATTTCTGCAGCTCAGAATCTGCCATTTCCCAGCAGGGCTGACAGTCTCATCCTCCCCAGGCAGGAGGAGGTTTACTGCCTGACATCGGTATACCAGCCCTGGATTTTACCCAGGGTTCCAAACTGAATAACGCCTATGGTCTACTTGACATGTGCATCTGAATGTGTAACAGGCATCACAAACTTCACAGGAACCAGAAGTGGATCTTCGATTTTGCACCTCTCCAAACCTGTTCCAGTCTTCCTGGTCAGTACCTGGCACCATCCTCTCCTTAGACCGCTGAACCAAAAACACCAAATTCATCTCTAAAACTGAACGTTGCTCAGTTGTGTCTGACTCTTTGCAGCCCCATGGAGTGTAGCTTGCTAGGCTCCTCTGTCCATGCGGTTTCCCAGGCGAGAGTACTGGAGTGGGTAGCCTATCCCTTCTCCAGGGGATCTTCCCGACCCAAGGATTGAAGCTGGGACTCCTGCATTGCAGGCAGATTCTTTACTGTCTGATTCAGTCCTGCCCTTGTCCACTGCCCCACCTCTGTGGCCAGGACCAGTCCAAGCCAGCGCCTCTTGAGGACACCTGCAATGTCTCCTATTTTCTTGGCTCCAACTTGTGCTACCATAATCCCTTCTGTAACCAGCAACCAAAGTCATCTTTATTTAAAAAAAGAAACAAAAAAAACCAGAGGAGTACATCCATGCACAAACCCTCCAAGTGCTTACAGTGCACAAAGAATACAGCCCATGAGCCCCTGGCTTCACCTACCCCATGTCACCTCCCCCAATATGCCCCTCCTCTAGGCTACCAGGGATAAAGTCAAGGCTGATTCCCTGTTTCCTCTGCCTGGACAGCTCCTTCCTCAACCTTGTCACATTTCAGCCACTTGTCGCCACCTAGGAAGGCCTTTTCTGATCACATGATTATCTTAAGTATCGCTGTGCCACTCTGACTCCTACCACCTGCGAAAAAAACATTGTAATAACATGTTCTTTACTCTATGATCTTCTTTTCTTTATGGCATATAGCATCAGGTAAGATGTCCTAATATGTTTATTTTTAACACTTCTAATATTCTTTAAATATAGATTTATCTATAAAGACCTTTAGGCTTTTGGTCAAACGTCACCGCCTTGATGAGCTATCTTCCAGCCACCCTATCCAACATTTTAACCCCCCTCTCATGTCCTACAGCTGTGCTGTGCCTTATTTTTGTCTCCTGACAGTTTATCCAGTAGCAAGCAAGAAATTCTCTTCTATGTCTCTTGCATCGTCTTCTCCATTACAGTGAAAACACCCTGTGTTTTGTTGATAGCTGCATCTGCAGTGCCTAGAACAGGGCCTGCCATAGAGTGGGCTTTCACTACAAAAATTCTGAGTAAGAAACTTAAAATATCTTCCATTGGAATATAAGCTCCACAGGACAGAGACCTCTAGAGTGTTCTTTGTGATAATCCCAGGGCCTAAAACAGTATGTGGCCCATGGAGGGTTTCTGCAGCTACAGCAAGACATGGAAAAGCTTCATGAATTGAGGAGTTGAAAGATGGACAAAGTCTGATGAGAAAGGGAGGTGAGGGTGGAGCTGGAGAGAAGGCAGGTAGTAAGAAATGAGTCAGCTGACAGACACTACAGAGAGAACCAAGTCTATTCCACTTTCTATTTAACTAGGTGGTGGGTCAAATGGACTGAATGTGACAGGGAAGGGAAATCAGGGATGAAAGTGTTACTCTTTATTTTCTTTTCAAAATTGGAGAGAAACTAGATGGAGGGGGAACAAAAATACATTATGAAATTCACCAGTACAAAATAGGAATAATTAATTGCCTTATTTAAAACAGTATTTCTTGCTTGAATGTATGCATATGCATGAGAAGCTGATTCTGTATACAAGTCAGAAGGGAAAATAAAATGCAAATAGTGTAGCATTAGTCGCTCAGTTTTGTCGGACTCTTTGCAGCCCCATGGACTGTAGCCTGCCAGACTCCTCTGTCCATTGAGCTCTCCAGGCAAGAATACTAGAGTGGGTTGCCATTTCCTTCTCCAGGGGATCTTCCTGACCCAGGGATGGAACCTGTGTCTCCTGCATTAGTAGGCAGACTCTTTACCACTGAGCCATCAAGGAAACCCAAAATGCAAATACCAGGTGGTAAAAAAATCCAATGATACAGAACGTAAGGACATCAAAATAGTATCCTAAGTATCAGGGCTTCAGCATACCTGTGCTTTCCCATACCGAGCTCCTGGACTCTGAGGGTACTTGCGAACCAGTTCTTCAAATGCATTCACCGCTTCCTCAATTTTTCCCTGTTAGGAAGAGGCAATTACATACATAGAATAAATTCAAATACATAATATAGTTATTTAATAGTCACCAAGTAAATTTTGTTAAAATTTTCAGACTCCCTTCTGAGTTTATAGTTAACAGTCTTCCGTCTTAAGATTTTAAATAATTAACTTCATGATGGAAAACATAAAACTAGAAATGAACATAAATAGACTTTATTTTTTAAAAGGCAGATACCTAATGATGTACTCTGAGTCTTTGTTAAAGAAATGGCATTTTCTCTCTGCATGTATAGTTCCTACATGCAATCTTTAAAAGATGTTTAGGACTTAGGCTGGGGGAGGAATATTCCTGGCAGATAGAATGTCTGCAATGAGAAGGGCAGTCTCAGTGGGGAATAAGCATGTGAGATGAGAGGGCCACCTGGCCTCGGAAACTGTCACCCACTGAGCATCAGGGCTGACTATGCTCAGCTGATGCTGTAAGTGCCTCACTGCCTCCAGATCATATGGCCCCTCCTGAAGCCCACGTGGGTCCTTAGAAGCCAGTTGGAGCACCTGTGATGGGTCTCTTGACCACCACTGTGCAAACAGACACGCAGGATGTGCAACAGGTAAGCTTGCCGAGGGTCTCAGCATGGGGGTGAGGAGTCCCACCCACCCCGGCCCCGGCCTCAGTCCATCCACAGTGAGAAACACATGTCTCCTGATGTTCTACTGGAAGGCAGCACATCAGGATGTTGGAACCATGAGATGGAGACAGAGTTTCTGAGTTGAACTTTACCAGACCCTTCAGCTATCTATCCATAAATCCATTCTTTCCTTGTATAAATGTGAGCTCACTGTGTTTTGTATGTCATTACCTTCACTGAGTGAGTTTTCATAACAACAAAGTTCATCCCATAAATGTGGTTGGGCTCAGCAAACCATATAGTACTACTAGTATGGAGATTAACTTAGACACCTACTTCTCAATAACTTGGCTTAATAGAACCAGGCAACATCTATATTAAAGTCCCTTAACATCCTGGAAGAAGGTGTTTTTTTTTTAAATTTTTTTATTTCCTGTCACATGCCCATCAGTGATACTGAGGGTCTAGCTAGAATCTGGGCTCCACCACTTAGGAGACGTGGGACTTCTGGCAAATTACTTATGACTTTGCCTTAATACACCTTATCTGTGGAATGGGGACAATGAGCGTACTTGACTACCTTGAGGGTTGCGGTGAAGGCCAAATCTGACAACATCCATAAAGTACTTAGAGCTGCTGCAGAGACCATGGAAACTATTGAAAATTTGTTAGCTATTATTACTACTACTATTGTGGTATGGGGAAGATATGAGAGCCAGCACAGAATAAAATGTGTCCCAGGTAAGACTCTTACCTGATGGACAGATTAATGCAAAGGCAATGAGGATTTGAAGGCTGAGATAAATCAAGTCAGTAACTTATTCTCTAAGTTAATCGTCAGAAACAACTGTATGGCTATTTAAAATATGTCATGCCTCTCACAATATTGACTTTTTAAAAAGCTTTATTCTTTAGAACAGTTTTAGGTTTGCAGCAAAATTGAGAGGAAAGCATAGAGATCTCCCATGTACCCCCTATGCCTACTTGTGCCCTGACTCCCCCATAATCCACATCCTGACTCAGCACAGTGGGACATTTGTTGCGATTTGGAAGGAGTGATGCTAAAGCTGAAACTCCAGTACTTTGGCCACCTCATGAGAAGAGCTGACTCATTGGAAAAGACTCTGATGCTGGGAGGGATTGGGGACAGGAGGAGAAGGGGACGACCAAGGATGAGATGGCTGGATGGCATCACGGACTCGATGGACGTGAGTCTGAGTGAACTCCGGGAGATGGTGATGAACAGGGAGGCCTGGCGTGCTGCGATTCATGGGGTCGCAGAGTCGGACACGACTGAGCGACTGAACTGAACTGAACTGAACTGATGAGCCTTCAATGAAAATCACCCAAAGTCCATAATTTACATTTGGGTTCACTCTTAGTGCTGTACATTCTATGGATTTGGACAAATGTCTAATGACAGGTATCCAACGTTTTTACTGTCTCCATAGTTTTGCATTTTCAGAAAGTCATATAGTTTGAATCAAATAGTATGTAGCCTATTCAGATTAGCTTCTTTCACTTAGTAATATGTGTTTAAGCTTCCTCCTTATCTTTTCATCCCTATCTTTTCAAGGAGATCAAATCAGTCAATCCTAAAAGAAATCAGTCCTGAATATTCATTGGAAGGACTGATGCTCAAGCTGAAGCTCCAATACTTTGGCCACCTAATGCAAAGAACTGAATCATTGGAAAAGACCCTGATGCTGGGAAAGATTGAAGGCAGGAGGAGAAGGGGATGACAGAGGATGAGGTGGTTGGATGGCATCACTGACTCAATGGACATGAGTTTGAGGAAGCTCTGGGAGATGGTGATGGAGAGCGAAGCCTGGCGTTCTGCAGTCCACAGGGTCGCAAAGAGTCGGACCCAACTGAGCAACTGAACAATTATCTTTCCGTGGCTTGATAGATATTTCTTTTTAGTGCTGAATCAGATTTCATTGTCTAGGTGTATCACAGTTTTCTATCTGATCACTTACCAAAGGACATCTCAGTTGCTTTCAAGTTTTGGCAATTATTGAAGGTTGCTATAAACATCTATGTGCAGGTTTTTAGGAGAACATAAATTTTCAACTCCTTTGGATAAATACCAAGGAATGCGATTTCTAGATTGTATGCCAAGAGTATGTTTAGTTTTGTATGAAACCATCAAACTGTCTTCCGAGGTGGCTGTACTATTTCCCATTCCCACCAGCAATAAATGAGGGTTTCCAGGGCTCCACAGGGTCATCAGCACGTCGTGTTGTCAGTGATCCAGTGATCGTGGCCTTTCTAAAGCTGTACTAGTCGTATCATCTTGTTTTAGATTGCATTCCATAACATATGAGGTGAAGCATCTTTTCACATGCTCATCTGCCATCTGAATATCTTCTTGGGTGAACTGTCTTCAAAGGTCTTTGGCCCGTTTTAAAAATTGTGTTGTTTATTTTTTATCATTGAATTTTAAGAATGCTCTGTGTGTTTTGGATAACAACTTCTAAAACCGCTACTTTAGTTCTTCCATGAAGGATTTTAAGGGATGAAGAGTTCAAAATAAATATCTTTTTCTGAGTAACTGTCTTCTAGCTACCTTGTATGAGTTTTCTGTGGCCGCTGTAACAAATGGCCACAAACTTGGTGGCTTAAAACAACAGAAATTCATTCTTGCACTGTCTGGAGAATGGACTGGAATCCAGATGTGGGCAGGGCCATTCTTCATCCAGAGGCTGTAGGGGGGAATCTATTCCTGCCTCCTGACAGCATTTCTTTTCTTTTAAAATACGTATTTATCTATTTAGCTGTGCACGTGGTTTCTTTGATCTTCATTGTGGCATGCGGGATTTTTAGCTGCAGTATGTGGGACCTGACCAGGGATTGAACTCAGGCCCCCTGCATTGGAAGTGTGGAGTCTTTAGTCGCTGGGTCACCAGGGACAGCATTTCTTCACTGGTGGACACACAACTCCTGTCTCCACTTTGTCTTCTCTCTATCTTCCGTTCTGTCTATATCAGGTTTCCCTCTGCCTCTCTCTTATATGGAAACATGGGAATGAATTTAGGGTCCAACTAGATAACCCAGGATAGTCCCCTGTCTTAGACCCTTTAATCCTATCTGCAAAGACCCTTTCTCCAAACACAGTAACATTTACAGGTTCAAGGGATTAGGACATGGATATCTTTGGGGGTGGGGGGGTGCAATTTCCAGCCTATCACATGCCCTACACAACTTAAATTGCAAATTTGGGGGCTATTTTTGTGAAAATCATGCTAAATGCACCATCTCCAACTTTAAAGCATAGGATTAACAATATTCATAACAAGTCTGCTTAAGTATTTTTCCAGCTAACACTCCCTTAGTTTGCTATCAAGGTTATATAAATAATGGAACACACTGGCTCTGTTCTAGGCATCTCTGGATCCCTTCATATAGATGCTCCTTGACTTTCCTAAGGGACCATCAGCCCTGCCCTCCCCTCAGCTCAGCAAAGGAAATGTGTTTGCTGTTAGTCTGAAAAAATTTCCTTTCCCCAGATTCTTACTGGAGAATAAAGCTCCTGACTCCATTAAACAATTCTTAGTAAACTCAACTACAAGATAGAATGCTCATGAACACTTGCCTAAAAATCACGTGTTATTCAACACAGCTTACATATGATCCTAGGACCAAGACCATTCACTGGAGAGACCGGTACTTGCCCCTGTCACCCCACCCCCAGCCTCTGTTTTGGCATAAGGCCAGTGGGCTCCCTTGCAGGACATTAAGACATAGCCCATAGAGGTCAGTTAGGATCCATGAGTATACTATAAATTTACTAGTTTTTGTTTTGTAATTAATGAATATTTTGGAAGATACATGTTGAAGATATATAAAAATTCTGTTTCTCCCTAAATTCTATTCATTAAGTTTAGAATTCATCCCTGAGGTGGATTCATTGAGATTTTCTCTTTCTCTTAATTACTTCTCCACTGACTCACTGGCATCTTCTAAAAGAAAAGAGTTGATGAGGCCCTACTGTACAGCACAGGGAACTATGCTCAGTATTTTGCAATAACTTGTAAGGGAGATGAATCTGAAAAAAAGAGATATGCAAGTATTTACAACTGAAACGGGCTTCCCAAATGGCACAGTGGTTAAGAATATGCCTGCTAATGCAGGAGGCTCAGGAGACACAGATTTGATACCTGGGTTGGGAAGGTCCCCTGGAGGAGGAAATGTCAACCCACCCCAGTAATCTTGTCTGGAGAATCCCATGAACAGAGGAGCCTAGCGGGCTGCAGTCAACGGGGTTGCAGAGAATGGGATACGCTGAGCACACATGTATAACTAAAACACTTTGCTGTATACACAAAACCAAAACTATTGTAAATCAACTATACTTCAATCAAAATAAATAAATTAAAAAACCAAAAAGCATCAGTGGGTACAACATTAGGGAGGAGGCTGAGCTACCCATCACCGGGTCCTTGATGCATATCTACAGCAGGACAGTCTCTCTGGACTTGACACAGAGCAGCTCTTCTGAGGACAACTATTCATCTGACGGTGTGATCCATGTCTGCCTTTCAGCCCACAGTTGACATCATTCCTAGCCCCATTTGGAGCCTGCAGTGTGAACTTTTCATGTGTTGAACTTTTGGCTTTATTCAGCTTTCCCTTCTTTCCATTTTTATGATTCCAACAAATGAATGAACATTTCAGTCTATCATTTACAATCCTTTTTCTGGGGCATAAGGAGGAGTTTTAAACAATACATGTTATTTTTAAAAATCAATGATTGAAATATGATTTGTGCATTTTTGGAGGAAATAGAAAGTGACCTCACACGTTCATGTCACATAGTATCTGAAACAAGGGTGTGATCTGAGACGGGGCCTCCTCTGACCAGAGTATGCCTCAGGGCCACAGTGGTCCGTCCCAGGGGAGTCTGTTGCATTATTTGAAAACACCAGCTGTAAAAGCAACCCTACAAAACTTAATTCCACTGATGATTCAGTTCATAGCACGGCTCCCTATTGTTTCAGAAGCAAGAATTGCCTCTGTAGCCACTTCTACCTCTTTTATTTACCCTGTTACAGATCCACAGTGCTTCTTGAGGATAGCATCATATTTCTGCAAATAAGCAAGGGCCAGAGGAGAACACCCCATGAATTGTTCCAGGACTTTTATGTTTCACTGACTTACCTGCCCCTTGATAACTGAGTCCTTCTCTACCATTCATTATCATTACACAAAAATCCTTCTCTAAAGCTGTTTGTTTATTCTTTATCCCTAAAATTACCCATGAAATAGGTACACCCCTCATTTTTCACTAAGGACATACAGCACAGAGAAAGTGGAGAATGCCAAATAGGGTGATAGGAAAAGAAGATTCTTGCCTCATTCCTAGTAAGAAATGTAAAATTTCAACAAAGAATAGCTGGCCTCATTTTACAAAGTTAAATGAGATAGACACAGAAATCATCCAATGTTAATTTAGTGAACAAAGACTTGGGCTGTAATATTCTCTGGAATGAATGCATTTGTATCGGCTGCTGATGAGGGTGAGACAGGCTTCGGTTTGGGAACTTTGCCATTTGCTAGTTATAGACATCTTCATGCTTGTTTGGGACTTTTCCAAAAGATGTGTGGGAAGCACATTTTTGTCCCACTTCAATGCCTAACTTTGATGTTTTTATTGTTGTTTTTTAACTATGACAATCCCCTATTACATTTTTTTTTGTTTTTGCAGTCAATGTCTCAATGTCTACTGATTAAAAACCACATTACAGGAAAACCAACGGTATCACACAAGGTATAAATTCAAGTACAGAACCAACACAGAAATTTTCACAAGAGACAAGTAGAGGCAAACCTTGGAGATCTTGAGGGTTTGGCTCCAGATTACCACAATAAAGCAAATACTGCAATAAAGCCAAGTCCCCATGAATATCTAACCTTTAAATGAATATCTTACATTTAAAGGTTATGTTTACATCACACCAGGCTTCCCTAGTGACTCAGATGGTAAAGAATCTGCCTGCAATATGGGAGACCTGGGTTCAATTCCTGGGTTGGGAAGATCTCCTGGAGAAGGGAATGGCTACCTACTTCAGTATTCTGGCCTGGAGAACTCCAAGGACAGAGGAGCCTGGCAGGCTATAGTCCATGGGGTCACAAAGAGCTGGACATGACTGAGCGACGTGTACTTTACATCATACCATGGTCTATTAAGTATGCAATAGCATTAATGTCTAAAAAACAATGCACACACCTTAATTAAAAATACTTTATTGCTAAAAACTATTGATCATCATCTGAGCCTTCATTGAGTCATAATCTTTTGGCTGGTGGAGAGTTTGAAATTATTTTGAGAATTACCAAAATGTGACAGAGAGACATGAAGTGAGCAAATGAGGTTGAAAAATGGCACTGATAGGCCTGTTTGACACAGGCCTGCCAAAAACCTTTAATTTGAAAAAAGAATGCAATATCCATGAAGAACAATAAACTGAAGCACAATAAAATGAGGTATACCTGTAGATGATTAAGTGAAGATGTCATTAAATACATTATAATAAATATTGGGCATGGTAATTATGACTGAATTGGGAGAACAGATAACTTCAATCTTGTGTTAATTCCCTGTTTTCAAAAACTGTAATATCCAGGAACAAATGCAAATAAGGTTTTGAATTAACTGATGACAAAGCAAAACATAAAATAGTCACCCTGGGAATTAGAACTATGTGAGTTTAACCCAAAGTGAGAAGAATCTTAAATCAAAAATCATTTCACCTAATAGTAACTATCCTAAGTATTAGACTTATTTTTTCTTTTTTGCATCAAGGTGCTTTAAAATGAAAACCCTTACTTGTATGCTGCTTGGCAGTACTGATGCTTTTTAAAAAAGTCTCTTATCTCATTGTTCATTGTATAGCACTAAGTTGTGTCCAATTTTTTTGTGACCCCTGTGGACTGCAGCACACCAGGCTTCACTGTCCATCGCCATCTCCCAAGAGCTTCCTCAAGATCATGTCCACTGGGTCAGTGGTGCCACCCAACCATCTTATCCACTGTCAGCCCCTTCTCCTCCTGCCCTCAGTCTTTCTCAGCTTTGAGATCTTTCCCAGTGTTCTTCCCATCAGGTGGCCAAAGTATTGGAGCTAAAGCATCAGTCCTTCCAATGCATAGCCATGGTTAATTTCCTTTAGGATTGACTGGTTTGATCTCCTTGCAGTCCAAGGGACTCTCAAGACTCTTCTCCAGCACCATAGTTCAAAAGCATCAATTCTTTGGCCCTCAGCCTTCTTATGGTCCAATTCTCACATCTATACCTGACTACAGGAAAAACCACACGTTTGACTAGATGGACCTTTGTTAGCAAAGTGATGTCTCTGCATTGTAATATACTCTCCAGGTTTGTCATAGCTTTTCTTCCAAGGAGCAAGTGTCTTTTAATTTTGTGGCTATAGGCACCATCCACAATGATTTTGGAGCCCAAGAAAATAAAATGTCACTGCTTCCACTTTTTCTTCATCTATTTCCTTATCTCATTGGATCTTTGTAAAAAATCAAGGAGGAAGTAAATACATATTATTCTCATTTTTTAACACAAGGAAACGGAGACTCAGAATGACCGACTGATTTCCCCAAAGCCACACAACTAGATGGTGATGGAAGGGGCTGACTCTCCAACTGGCTGGCCTGAAGATGAAGTTCTGTTTCTATCTGGCCATTACAGCTGCAGTTTTTCTTTTCATTTGATTCACTCCACGTGGAATGCTGATGTGCCTGGGGAAAAATCCACTCTATTCAAAGGTTGTTTCCCTTACAGTGTTTTTTAAAAACAAACCAAGGGTAATGCCTGTGTTTATTTAACAACGAAATCATCGCACGTTTCTATGAAAAATAGACCATCAACCTACCCTTTTACGGAGTTTTTCTGCAGCATCAAGCTCAGCTTTAATAGTCTTATCAAATTTATTTAATAGTTTAGGCTTCTTTTTCTTCACTGAAAGAAAAAAAGAGGTTTATAATTTTTATTTTATGTCTAGAAATAGTTACAGCAAATAGTGCTTTATAAAAGTAGTAAGAAATCCAGCATTGGTCACAAGCCAATTGGAACTAGAGGAGGGGTTCCTAATTCAATTTCCTACAAGGCTCTCCCCACCCCTGGGTTGACCAAGCCAGTAAATGCCAAGCACAGGGACACAGCCTGGGCCCTTTAACCCATGTGCTCTAAGGTGTTCTTGGGATTCTGGATGAATACTGATATCCTGAAACCCTCAGGAGAGTGACCTAATTTCTGGAATGAAATGGTACGTATGATTTCTGAACTCTTTTAATCAACTCCTTGGGTAAGTCCCAAAGACCACTTACAAGCATCTTTGAACACCTATAGTGTTTCTGATCAGGTAAAAGTAGGAAACTACTCTCAAAAGGACTCAAGTGAGCAGGTTTTCTTAGTTGAGGACTCAAGACCCTTCTGTTGCATCCAAGACCTAAATTCCTCCATATTCCATACTTTAGCCAGAAGGGACCACCCCATGAATAAGCTTTGTGTCATTTCTGAGGCTAATTTCTCCAAGTAAAGTGACTCATTCCTTTTCATTAGAAAAGGAAGGGGAGGGTGGGACGAATTGGGAGAACGGCATTGACATACAGACACTACCATGTAAAACAGACAGCTAGTGGGAAGCGGCTAGAGAGTTCAGGGAGCTTAGCTTGGTGCTCTGTGATGGCCTAGAGGGGCGGGATGGGGTGAGGAAGGGAGGCTGTACAGGAACAGGATATGTTTATATATGTATAGCTGGTTCACTTTGTTGTACAGTAGAAACTAACATAACATTGTAAAGCAATTATATGCCAATAATAAAATTTAAAAAAAAAGAAAAATATACCCTTCCTTTAATAATTAGCTCAAAACCACATTCATTCCACGTATCACCCATGCAAGCACTCTGTTCTTTTTTCTCTCTCTCTTTCTATTACACGACTGAAGTCCTCACTACAATGCATACATCTTTTTTTTGTGGTTCTTCTCCATATTATATGGGACTTTTATTATAATAACGTGTATACTTATCTTGGTCTCTTTCCAAACCATGAAATGGTAGCTTGCCAGGTTGCTCTGCCCAAGGGATTTTCCAGGCAAGAATACTGGAGTGGGCTGCTATTTCCTCCTTCAGGGGATCTTCTCAAACCAGGGATCAAACCCACATCTCTCGCATTGGCAGGTGGATTCTTTACCACCTGGGAAGCTATTTAGTTCAGTTCAGTCACTCAGTCGTGTCCGACTCTTTGCAACCCCATGAATCACAGCACGTCAGGCCTCCCTGTCCATCACCAACTCCCAGAGTTTACTCAAACGCATGTCCATTGAGTCAGTGATGCCATCCAGCCATCTCCTCCTCTGTCGTCCCCTTCTTCTCCTGCCCCCAATCCCTCCCAGCAACAGGGTCTTTTCCAATGAGTCAACTCTTTGCATGAGGTGGCCAAAGTATTGGAGCTTCAGCTTTAGCATCAGTCCCTCCAATGAACACCCAGGACTGATCTATAGAATGGACTGGTTGGATCTCCTTGCAGTCCAAGGGACTCTCAAGAGTCTTCTCCAACACCACAGTTCAACAGCATGAATTCTTCGGCACTCAGCCTTCTTCACAGTCCAACTCTCACATCCATACATGACCACTGGACAAACCATAGCCTTGACTAGATGGACCTTTGTTGGTAAAATAATCTCTCTGCTTTTCAATATGCTATCTAGGTTGATCATAACTTTCCTTCCAAGGAGTAAGCATCTTTTAATTTCATGGCTGCAGTCACCATCTGCAGTGATTTTGGAGCCCAAAAAATAAAGTCTGACACTGTTTCCACTATTTCCCCATCTCTTTCCCATGAAGTGATAGGACCAGATGCCATGATCTTCATTTTCTGAATGTTGAGCTCTAAGCCAACTTTTTCACTTTCCTCTTTCATTTTCATCAAGAGGCTTCTGAGTTCCTCTTCACTTTCTGACACAAGGGTGGTGTCATCTGCACATCTGAGGTTGATATTTCTTCCGGCAATCTTGATTCCAGCTTGTGCTTCTTCCAGCCCAGCGTTTCTCATGATGTACTCTGCACAGAAGTTAAATAAGCAGGGTGACAATATACAGCCTTGACGTACTCCTTTACCTATTTGGAAGCAGTCTGTTGTTCCATGTCCAGTTCTAACTGTTGCTTCCTGACCTGCATACAGATTTCTCAAGAGGCAGGTCAGGTGGTCTGGTATTCCCATCTCTTTCAGAATTTTCCACAGTTTATTTTGATCTACACAGTCAAAGGCTTTGGCATAGTCAATAAAGCAGAAATAGATGTTTTTCTGGAACTCTCTTGTTTTTTTGATGATCCAGCGGATGTTGGCAATTTGATCTCTGGTTCCTCTGCCTTTTCTAAAACAAGCTGAACATCTGGAAGCTATTACTCACTCATAAATCTTGACTTGGAAATACGGGCTGTATTTCCAAGTACCCCACACTCCCAGTTAACCATCAAATCGTCTCAGTGGCCATAGCCACTGCGAATGTTTCCAGATCATTTTCTGCCCAGTCCCACCCTGTGAATAAGTTACCCTGTAATAAATGGATCCATTGATTACACGGAGACTCCTGCATCACTTTTTGGTCTCGAAATGCCTTCTCAGTTCAGTGGGTACTTTTTGTTCCATCTGTCCTCCAACATCTCCCTTCGCTCATCTATGTGTCCCAGTCGAATGGTTTCCAAAAGGAGGGAAGTTTCCTAAAAACCTTAGCCTCCTGCCTCTCCCCACAGGGAAAGTGGTGTGACTTATCTGATTACTGAGCTTGGGGGAAGTGACAAGCTTGTGTGGCTCAGCCCCACCCCTTCCCTTCCTCTAGCACATGTACCTCTATTGTGCTGGGCTGGTAGCACGTGCTCCAGGGAGGAGACACACATGGCAGAACTAGGGCTGCTGCATGATGCCTGGAGCGAGTGGATATATCCAGTTCTGGGGTTCAAGATTACAACACCTGTTATTCCTGCTCATTTAAGTCCATTCTTCAATTCGGCTTTCATCAGTAATAAGAATGACACTTTCATCACTGACTCCTTTCATTCCTTGCCTTGTATTTTAAATTTCTATTGGAGTATAGTTGATTTACAATGTTGTATTAGTTTCAGGTGTACCGCAAAGTGAATCAGTTGTACGTATACATATATCCACTATTTTTGAGATTCTTTTCCCATACAAGCCATTGCAGAGTACTGAGTAGACTTCCCTGTGCTACACAGTAGGCTCTCATTAGTTACCTATTTTATCTATAAATAACTAGTAAGAAATAATTGACACAGTGTGCACATGTCAATCCCAGTATTCTAGCTTATCCCTCCCCCTTTTCCTCTTGGTAACCATAAGTCTGTTTCCTACATCTGTGACTCTGCTTCTATTTTGTAAATAAGTTCACTTGTACCTTGTTTTTAAGACTCCACATATAAGCAATATCAGATATTTGTCTTTCTGTGTCTGTCTGACTTGCTTCACTTAGTATGACAATCTCTAGGTCTATCTATGATGTTTCAAATGGCATTATTTTGTTCTTTTTAATGACTGTAATATTCCATTATATATAACTTCTAGGCATATACCCAAAGAAAACCAGAGTTCCAAAAGATACATGTACCCTGATGTTCATTGCAGTACAATTTACAATAGTCAAAATACGGAAGCAACCCTAATGTCTATCAACAGAGGAATGGATAAAGAAGATTTGGTACATGTATCATTCCTTCTATATTTTTTAAAGTTGCTATCCTTTTTAATTTGTTTATTCTACCTTTCTCTTCTCCTCTCCCCAAACCCTGAGGTCCCCTGTTGTTGAAAAATATGTCTAAGGCAGAGACTCTAAAATAGTGGCCAGTGGGAACTTTCAATGGCATATTATGCTATGTGAGCATTCATGTTGAGGACATGAAATGAGTTGACACTTGACTGGGATGGGGAAGTGTTGGGAGTTACTATCATATCACCCACCAGTGATCTATGTCTCTCAATTGCTCACTTTGGTTTTGTAGAAGTGTTGGTCAGCAGAATAACAGCAGGACCAGGAAAGCAGAGGGTTTAACTGTAGGCATCAGCACTTTTTCCAAGTACATCACCCATGTTGTACAGTAAGTTAACACAAAGATTAGTCATTATAGGGGGAAAAACTATTGGCAGCTTAGGACAGCCAAAATAGTTAACAGTAAAATATGCATACTACTACTACTAAGTCGCTTCAGTCGTGTCCGACTCTGTGCGACCCCATAAACTGCAGCCCACCAGGCTCCCCTGTCCCTGGGATTCTCCAGGCAAGAACACTGGAGTGGGTTGCCATTTCCTTTTCCAGTTTTCCTTTAAAAAAATATGCATACATGCTACCATAAATAAAACAGATGGCCAGTGGAAATTTGCTGTGTGACTCAGGGAACTCAAACTGGGGCTCTGTAACAACCTAAAGGGGTAGAAAAGGGTGGGAGGTGGGATGGAGGTTCAAGAGGGAGAGGATATATGTATACCTATGTCTAATTCATGTTGATGTATGTCAGAAATCAAATCAATATTGTAAAGCAATTTTCCTTCAATTAAAAATAGATAAAAAATTAATTTAAAATGTTTGTTAAATAGCCATACTATACTCAGTGTCAAAATATTTCAATATATCACAAAAAAATAGAACGTTAAGAATCTCAAAGCACTTGTTACCGAGAGAAATCACTTTGACCCATCTTTTCCTATATCCTCCTCTTGAGTAATTGCTAATATTGCTCCTCCCTCTGAAGTTTGAGTTTATTTCTATCATGAATATGTTTAAGCATATAAAAACCTAAGGCATCTTCTCAATTGTGAAACAGAACAAAACAGCTACAGACAGATCTGCTCCTTCTTGTTCTGGGAAGCACGTTGGTCTCACTACAGAAACAGCAGTGGATTCTCAGGGTGTGTGATGGGACAGGGCAGACTCTCCCAGGCTTTTTGGGTCTTGGTGTTCTTGTTGACAAATAAGTGACTTGGGCTGGGTCTCTTCAGGTCTCTTTGAACAAATCTTGCACTTCTAATTTCCAGTTGATTTAAACCATGGCAATTATCTTTCAAAGCAGACCTAAACATACTGAGCCGGGTTGTTAATTTTGCTAAATTTGGGTTTTTAAACAGTTTGTGACTTCCCTGGCAGCTCAGATGGTAAAGAGTCTGCCTGCAATGTGGGAGACCTGGGTTCGATCCCTGGGTTGGGAAGATCCCCTGGAGAAGGAAATAACAACCCACTCCAGTATTCTTGCCTGAAGAATCCCATGGATAGAGGAGCCTGGTGGGCTACAGCCCATGGGGTTGCAAAGAGTTGGATATGACTGAGCGACTAAGCACAGCACAAAATGGTTTAGGAAGCAGCTGTCTATAGTTTTATTAAACTTTGTACTTTTTCATGGGGTAAGGGGCAGGGGAGGTCACTGCCATTACAAGTCTTTTATCCTTTTCTAAAACCATAAAGAAGGGGAAAAAAAAAAACAACACAAAATGACCAGTTGCATTTCAAATCCTGACTTTCCTTACTGTGGTTGAAACATTAAGAGCAAATGAAATGAAAAAAGAAGAAACGTTAAAAATATATAAAGGCACAAAAAAAGACTAACAGTACACATGTAGATTATATTAAAATTAAATGCTGACTCCCTTTCCATACCACTTGGTCTATGGAAGAAGGTGTTTTCCTACTATGGTATGTGAGGAGACCACAGTCTTACTGGGGAGAAAGCTGTAAACAGATAATGAACGCTTAGAGGAATGAGGATATTTATAAGGGTGAACTGGATGGACGAGCCTGGTGGGCTGCAGTCCATGAGGTCGCTAAGAGTCGGACACGACTGAGCGACTTCCCTTTCACTTTTCACTTTCATGCATTGGAGAAGGAAATGGCAACCCATTCTAGTGTTCTTGCCTGGAGAATCCCAGGGACGAGGGAGCCTGGTGGGCTTCTGTCTATGGGGTCGCACAGAGTTGGACATGACTGAAGTGACTTAGCAGCAGCAGCAGCAGCATTAGGAATGGTGCTAAGTTTTTTGTGAGCCAGCAGAGAAAGCTTTCTGGAGAAATGGAGAATTAAAGTTCATATGCAAGTAGACACAGCATTCCGGGCAGAGGAAAGAGTATTTATTTTGTAAACCAATCACAAGTTTGGGAAGTTATATTTTCACCATTAGTTATTTTTCTTGTAAGTCAAAGGCTAAAAATCTCCGCCTGGCATGCTAGGGTTTGGTGCAATATCCATGTTGTTGTTCAGTTGCTAAGTTATGTCTGACTCTTTGAACAAAACATGGCCCACTGGAGAAGGGAATGGCAAACCACTTCAGTATTTCTTGCCTTGAGAATCCCATGAACAGTATGAAAAGGCAAAAAGATACGACACTGAAAGATGAACCCCTGGATCAGTAGGTGCCCAATATTCTACTGGGGTAGAGTAGAGAAACAGCAATATACATGAATGTTCTTATAATGGGAATCTGGGCTTTTCCAGAATTTCATGACAGTAGAGATCGTCTTCAGGGACCCCAGACATGGACTTGCCTTCCCCCCAAATCCAGAAGTGTAGCCTTAGTGATACAGACTCTGCTTTCAGAGCAAGAAGAGCCCTGAAATGCATGTTTGGGGTGTTTCAGTTTTGTAGAAAGAAAATTCCACCCCAACTCTAAGAGGTGCCCAGCTAGAATGAGCCTTTGGAAACCATGTGAGACAAAACGCAGACAGCTGTAGCCCCGCTCCACCCAGATGGGGGATGTGGGTTGGTTCCCATGCTGATGGCCAAAGTGTCTGCTCGTCCGGGAGCTGCCATCTGCTTTTGATACAGTATTGTCCTGCTGATTAAGGCCCTTGATTTAATGTCACTCTGAAAAAGAGAGAGGGCAAGAGCTTCTCCCACCAACTCAAGACCCATCTGAAATGCTGCATTTGGTCAAGAAAAATACATCCATCCTGAAATAACTCTATAATCGTTGTTTCCTAGAACCTTCACTGCCTTTCACAAATTGACTCCTGGTGGTGGTTTAGTTGCTAAGTTTTGTCCAACTCCACGGACTGTAGCCCTCAAGGCTCCTCTGTCCATGGGATTCTCTAGGCAAGAATACTGGAGTGAATTGCCATTCCCTTCTCCAGGGGATCTTCCCCACCCAGGGATCAAACTTGAGTCTCCTGCGCTGGCAGGCAGATTCTTTACTCCTGAGCCAGCAGGGGAGCCACACATTGACGCCTAGTCACTCTGTTTTCTCCTCCTCTTACTCTACCTGTAAAGCAGTTTATATTCCTTTTACACAGACTACCAAATTTCACATAAATTTTTGACACCTCCAAGATTTTTCTCATGGTTTTTTGATGGTTTGAGCTGGAAAACCCTTCCCTCTACTCCCAAAGAATACTCTGCTTCAACTTTGGGGGCCCAGTTTAAATGCTATTTCCTCTATCAAGTCATCTAAAAATATATTCATAAAACACACACACACCCTTTCTCTTCTGTGCTCATATAACACTTTATTTCTGTAAATAGTAAAGTTTCAGGCTGTGTTTAAGTTGGTCATATGGTTATGTATAATGTACACTCACTTCCCCACACCACCCCCACCCAGCTGGATTGTTTATTTTTGTAAGAAAAGAACTGTGTCTTCCTCATAATTTATTTCCAGCACAGCACATGGCCAGTCCCACAAAAAGTCTTCAACCAACGTTTCTGAACATATATAAATACACACATGTATGAATAAATCAAGGTAGTCCATGAAATCTTGCCATTTGTGACAATATAGATGGACCTAGAGGATATGACACTAAGTGAAATAAGTCAGACACAGAAGGACAAATACTGTATGATTTCACTTATAGGTGGAATCTAAAAAAGGAAACAAATGAACAAACAAAATAAGACAGAAACAGATTCATAGATACAGAGAACAAACTGGTGGTTGACAGAAGGGCAAAGGTTGGGAAGATGGGTGAAAAAGGAAGAGAAGAGTAAGAGGCCAAGCTTCCATCTCTGAAATAAATTAGTAACAGGGATGGCATGTCACATAGGGAATACCATCAATAGTATTGTAACAACTTGGTATGGCATGTAACATAGAGAATACCATCAATAATATTGTAACAACTTGCTATGATGACAGGTGGTAACTAGACTTGGTGATCATTTCATCATGTATAAAGATACCAAATCACTATGGTGCACACCTGAATGCAATTTATACGTTAACTATATAGCTCAATAAAAAGGGACATTCAAGAAGTGGATAGGATAATGTCAATTTGTAACTTGGGCATATTGGCTATTTCCTGAATTGCAGGTGTTTTCTTTACCGCTGAGCCACTGGAGAAGCCTCATATGGGCTATTTAAAAGCCAATCAGAAAATTCCAAGCACTCAAGACAGAGAACGGGCTTCCCTGGTGGCTCAGTGGTAAAGAATCTGCCTGCAAAGCAGGAGCTGCAGGAGACGCAGGTTCGATCCCTGGGTTGGGAAGATGCCCTCGAGGAGGGCATGGCAACCCACTCCAGTATTCTTGCCTGAAGAATCCCATGGACAGAGGAGTATGATGGGCTACAGCCCATAGGGTCACAAAGATTCGGACACAACTGAAGCAACTTAGAACACCCAAGATGGATGGCTTTATAAAGAGTTCAAAAAGTGTCAAAAAACAAA
Organism: Redunca redunca; assembly: GCA_006410935.1. NCBI lineage: Eukaryota > Metazoa > Chordata > Mammalia > Artiodactyla > Bovidae > Redunca > Redunca redunca. Next base: position 330,430 of record SJYQ01002418.1, read on the forward strand.
TAAAGAGGGGACGCAGAAGGAAGTTACAAGACAGACACATTGTATGTGCAAGACAAACCCCACTGCAGATTTCATAGAGAATACCAATATTTACTTATTTTATTTTAGTTTTTCTCTATATTTAGAATTTAGAACATAATGGCAGAATACTAGACACAACTAACTAGTAAGCTCTTGGACTGAAAAGTTCAGCCGATTTTAGTAGAACACACAAACTTCACTAAGCAGCTTGCTTTTATGTTCTGAGTCACTGCTTAATGCCTTGTCAAATTACTTGCTGATAATGGTAGCTGAGATTCATGGATCACTTACTCTGCTAGACACGGGCAACTAACCCAGGCTGTACAAACTGTCAAAAGTAGGAGCCAAGACTGGAGTCTGGGGTTGTCTTGATTCCACTGTCTATGCTTTTGACTCTTTTGTTGTCAATCTGGCATCTAACCTCAAAGTTAAGAAAACCAGGGTGTTCAGCATGTTTGGAGAGTGATGACAGAGTGGAATCGAGTATTAGTGTAAGCTATTATGTTGTGTAAGGAAGTAGCTGAACTTTGTACTATTTGCCTCAGAGGATAAAGGCAGTGAAATAATCAGTGATTTTCCTTCATCTTGTGTCTCAAAGACTGAGCATGTTCACATTACTCAGAGAACACCTGGCCAAGCCGGAAGGTCATGGGGAATGGAGTCTGGAGGCCAGGCTGTGAGCCTCAGTTCTGCCTTTTTTAGACAACTTGCTTGGTCTCAATTCCACGAAATGGGAGTAACGTCTGAGTACCCGACCTACCAACCATAAAGGAACATACAACATCATAAATGTTCCTCATGGCTCCCACCTACAATACCTTTTTGCATTTCCTTTAAAATACTGCTCTTTACTTAAATGGAAGATTTGTAGGACTTACCTTATTAGAAAAATGTTTGAGGAATTAATTTTTTAAGATAAAGATTTGCTCTACAGTCAAACATTTCCTTGTCAGAGATTTTGGGCAAGTAATAATTTTGCCTGAAAAAATTAGGTGTGTATTTCCTGGGTCAACAAAGGACAAAGTAATTACAGCTCAACTATGCTTTCTTTGGCTTCCCAGGTGGCCCTGGGGTAAAGAATCCACCTGCCAATGCAGGAGATGCAGCTTCAGTGCTTGAGTCGGGAAGACGCCCTGGGGGAGGAGATGGCAACCACTCCAGGATTCTTGCCCGGGAAAATCAATGGACAGAGGTGCCTGGCGGGCTACAGTCCACAAAGAGCTGGACATGACTCAGAGACTCAACAACAGCAAATACTTGCCTTGCTTCCTAAAGCCTACTATGTGTTTTCAAGTAGGACTACATAAAATATATAGGTATCCAAACGTGGAATTGAATGAAAAATAATCTAAAATGCAAAATGGTTTAAGGGAAGGAGAAGTAAACCCAAAGTAAGACATTGAAGAAAAATGTGTTCTTTATCTGAGATGCAGCTCGAAGCTGAAATAATCATGTAATGCTTTATTGCGGTATTATTCATGTAATTAGTTAAACCAAGACAGACTCCACAGCATGCACGTTTTAACCTTCTTATGTTATAACTAGGAGTTAATTTTGCTTTTCTCTCAAAAATCAATGATGGATTTCCATATAAAAAGAGAAACCTCTACTCTAAATTTGTCTGGCAGTGAGGAAATCTATAACTTAAGGCACGTGACACAAAAGAAGACAATAGAGCAAAGCATTCAAGAACTCAAGAGTCCAGCAAAGCATTCAAGAATTCAAAAATCCAGGAATTTTGATGAACTTCCTCCTGCTGGGTACAAGGAAAGCAAGCCCATATCTACCAGTGTCCCTCCCAGATACCTGCAGGTGATGAAGGTGGGACCCTCAGTTCTTTTCTCTTTCACTTAAAAATGGGAATTGTGCAAGGTATTCTATTGCTAGGCTTCACACTGGGGTCTGAACTAGTCTGCTTTCATATCAAGAGGGGGTCATGTTACTTGCTATTGAGAAACTCAATCAGCAGACAGCCGTGGAAGTGTTTCTGAAGGGAGTCTTTGTATCATCACTGTGAAAAAAGGAAAATTACTGTGTTTGATCCAAAAAGAGCCTCATCTGAGCACACTTCCTCTAATGTGCTGTATCTACCTTGTAGGTGCATAGTACAGGGAGAAGATGTAAATCTTGGCAGCTCAGGGCAGAGAGGCTTACCTGCTAGCCTAGAGGAAGGTGGATGCTTCCTTTGCCTCCTATGTGCTGCGCTTAGTCATTCAGTCATGTCCCCACTCTTTGCTATCCCATGAACTATAGCCCACCAGGCTCCTCTATCCATGGGATTTCCCAGGCAAGAATACTGGAGTGAGTTGCCATGCCCTCCTCCAGAGGATCTTCCCAATCCAGGGATCAAACCCAGGTCTCCTGGATTGCAGGCAGATCCTTTACTGTCTGAACCACCAGGGAAGCCCAAGATTAAGAAATAATGGGCTTTTGTTCTCCTAAGAATTAAATATCAACTACATGCCAGCAGGAGTTCGATATTCAAAGCTCAAACCAAACAGTTAACATAAATGTTTTTCAGCTGACACTAATGCAACACATAAACATATAAAGGGCAGTTGTTTTCAGTCTGCCACTTGTACTGAAATAATGTGGGATTCATCTGGGAGCAGTCAGTGGCTCCAGAAAGTATTCTGGCTTATTAAATAGAGTCTGTTGTCTCCCCATAGGGTTATTTTAATAAGTTATACATCCCTCCCCTTCTAGAGTAATCATCCTTTAACAGATGTGACCCCATATGTTAAATTAGAAATTTCAGAGATGCTAAATGATGTGTGTTCTATACTTAACAGAGATTCCTTCAGTGTCAAGGTGGTCCTTGAGCTTACCAACAGCTGCTTCAGACATTAAGATGGAAGGGGAGCTTGTGGAAAATGGATACATGTATAGTATGGCTGAGTACCTTTGTGTCCACCTGGAATGATCACAATGTTGTTAATCAGCTATACTACAGTAAAATATAAAATAAAAAGTTAGGACTTTCTTAGCAGTATAGTGGATAAAAATCTGCCTGCTAATGCAAGGACATGGGTTCGATCCCTGGTCTAGGAAGATTCCACATGCCATGGAGTAACTAAGCCTGTGAGCCACGACTGCTGAGCCTGTGCTCTAGAGCCCCTGTTCTGCAACAAGAGAAGCCACCACAGTGAGAAGCCGGTACACCCCCCCAAAAAAACAGCCCCTGCTCAGAGCAACTAGAAAAAGCCCATGTGCTGCAAAAATAAATAAAATAAAAAGTTAAAAAAACTGACAGAGCTATAAAAAGGATAGACAAGTCTCCAAATCCATCAGAGATCTTGAAACTACTCATTCAACAATTGACTGAAAAAATAGAGAACATCAGCAAGAATAAAGAAGATCTGAATAGCAGTATAAACCAAGTTGACCTAACTGATATTTCTAGAACACTTTCCCCAACAACAGCAAAATACATATCCTTGCAAGTGCACATAGAATATTTTCCAAGTTTCTACCTTAAACTAAAAAATAGAGCAAATTAAACCTAAAGCAGTAGAAGAAAGGAAACAATAAAATTAGAGAAAATATCAACAGCTCAGAAGGCAAAAAATAAAAATAATAAGATTGATAAAATCACTGCAGATGGTGACTGCAGCCAGGAAACTAAAAGATGCTTACTCCTTGGAAGGAAAGTTATGACCAACCTAGATAGCATATTGAAAAGCAGAGACATTACTTTGCCAACAAAGGTCCGTCTAGTCAAGGCTATGGTTTTTCCAGTGGTCATATATGGATGTGAGAGTTGGACTGTGAAGAAAGCTGAACGCTGAAGAATTGATGCTTTTGAACTGTGGTGTTAGAGAAGACTCTTGAGGGTCCCTTGGACTGCAAGGAGATCCAACCAGTCCATCCTGAAGGAGATCAGCCCTGGGATTTCTTTGGAAGGAATGACGCTAAAGCTGAAACTCCAGTACTTTGGCCACCTCATGCGAAGAGCTGACTCATTGAAAAAGACTCTGATGCTGGGAGGGATTGTGGGTAGGAGGAAAAGGGGACAACAGAGGATGAGATGGCTGGATGGCATCACCGACTTGATGGATGTGCATTTGAGTGAACTCCGGGAGTTGGTGATGGACAGGGAGGCCTGGAGCGCTGCGATTCATGGGGTTGCAAAGAGTCAGACATGACTGAGCAACTGAACTGAACTGAACTGAAAATTAAAGTTGGTTTTGACAAAAGATAAGTACACTGATAGAAACCCCAGCCAGACTGATCAGGAAAGAGAGAAGAAATAAATAACCAAAATCAGGAATCAGTCTGGTGGCATCACTACAGATTCTACAGTTATTAAAAGGATAATAAGAGAATATTAGGAACAATGTTACACCAATGAATTCAGCAAATTAAGGGAAATAAAACCAACTCCTTAAAACAATTATCCTTCAACTAAAAATAAATAAATTAAAAAAAACAAGTCTTGAAAGGTACAAACTACTAAAGGTAACACAAGAAAAAATAAATAATTTGAATAACTTATATCAGTTAAAGAGATTAGATTTGTAACTAAAAACCTTGCCACAAAGAAAACTCTAGGCCCAGTTATTTCACAGGTGAATTCCACCAAACATTTAAGGAAGAATTAATACATCATAATACCTTAATTCTCAGAGAAGAGAGATTGCTACCCAGCTCATTCTGCAAGGTCAACCTTACTATGAAACCCAAACCAGGAAAGACATCACATGAGGAGAAAACTATGAACTAATTTGCTTCTTATACATAGATGTAAAATATTTCTAAACAAAATTTTAGCAAAGTAAATCCAATAGCATAGACAAAGGATGGTGCACTATGAGATTTATCTTGGGAGGGCACACAGTTGGTTTAATATTTGAAAATCAATCAATGTAATTTATAATATTAATATAATAAAAATTAAAAACAATATGATTGTCTTTTTCGGCACAGAAACAGTCTTTGAATCTAAAACCAGTCCAAATCAAAACTCTCAGTAATGTAGAAACAGAGGGAACTCTCTCAAGGTGATAAAGAGCATCAATGAAAAATTTCCAGCTAACATCATAGTTAGGACTTCCCCGGTGGCTCAGATGGTAAAGCCTCTGTCTACAATGCAGGAGACCCAGGTTCGAGCCCTGGATTGGGAAGATCCCCTGGAGAAGGAAATGGCAATCCACTCCAGTACTATTGCCTGGAAAATCCCATGGACAGAGGAGCCTGGCAGGCTGCAGTCTATGGGGTCGCAAAGAGTCGGACACGACTGAGCGACTTCACTGACTTCACAACATCATAGTTAATGGTGAAAGGCTGAGTTGTTTTTCCCCCAAAGATCAAGAACAAGACAAAGATGTCTACTCTTATAACTTTGGTTTGAAATTCTGCTAGAGGTTCTAGTCACTGAATCAGGCAAGATAAAGAAAGAAAAGGCATCCTGATTGAAAACAAAGAAGTAAAACTGTCCTTATTTAGAGGTACATAAATAAAGATCTTTCTAGAAATCTGACAAATACTAGGGAAAAAAAAAAAACTACTGGAATATAGAGGTCAGTCTAACAAGGTTCCCGGATACAAGTTCATTATTAAAAAAAAAAAAAATCAATTTTCTTCCTTTATACCAGTAACGAACAAGAGAAAACAAATTATAAATTAATACTACTTGTAATTGCATTAAAAAATATAATATTCTTAGGAATAAATCCAACAAGAGTTGAAAAAGATCTATACAAGAAAAAGTCACTCAGTCTTGTCTGATTCTATGCAACCCCATGGACTATAGCCCACCAGCTTCCTTTGTCCATGGAATTCTCCAGGCAAGAGCACTGGAGTGGGTAACCATTTCCTTCTCCATGGGATCTTCCCAACCCAGGGATCAAACCAGGTCTCCTGCATTGCAGGCAGATTCTTTACTGTCTGAGGCATCAAAGATGTCAACTTCACTGGCTTCTTTATTTGGTAGAGACTGACAAACTAATTTTAAAATTCATATGAAAATACAAACAACTTCTGCTATAATCAAAACAACTGTGAAAAAGAAGTTTGAAATTCTATGATTTTAAGACTTCCTATGAAGCTAGATTAATCAAGACAGTGGTATAAAGACAGATAAACTGATCAATGGGACTAAGAGTCCAGACACAGAACCATAAATATCAGGACAGTTTCAGTGGAAGTGCAAAGGCAATTCAGTCGAAAAAAAATCTTTTCAGCAAATTCTAATGGAATAATTGAACCTGAAAATCTGCTCTGATCTAAATTTCTCCTCTGTATTTTAAGCATTCTTTATTTCAATTTTGATTTTACTATTTTTTTAAAGTCTTTGTTAAATTTGTTACAATATTGCTTCTCTTTTTTAGGTTTTGGCTTTTTGGCTGCATAAATATGTGGGATCTTAGTTCTGTGACCAGGGTTTGCACCTGCACCCCTTGCATTGAAAGGTAAAGTCTTAACCATTGTATCACCAGGGACTGCATTTATTTGATTATTCTGGTTTCTTTAGAGGAATGGGTACATCAATTTTCAAACCATTTGACAAACATTTATGAAGTACTTCACAAGGTATTATGGTGGCTAATGTAGGGGACACTAAAATGAACTGGATATAATCCTGCTATAGATTGAAAGTTTTTGTCCCTCTAAAACTCCTATGTTGGAATCCCAATTCCCCAGGTAATCGTGTTAGTAGGTGGGGCCTCCTGGAGATGACTAGGTTGTGAAAGCTCCATTCATGAGTAGGGTTAGAGCTTCATAGGAAGACTCCAGGATTTTTTCCCTATCTGGTAAGGACATAGCAAGAAGGTGCCATCTATAAACCAGACTTCTTACCAGATACTAAATCTGTAGCTCTTCGATTTTAGACTCCCCAGCCTCCATGAGAAATGAGTTTCTGTTAAACTATCTGGTTTTAGCTCAGCTGGTAAAGAATCTGCCTGCAATGCAGGAGACCCTGGTTAGATTCCTAGGTTGGGAAGATCCACTGGAGAAGGGAGAGGCTACCCACTCTAGTATTCTGGCCTGTACAGAATTCCATGTACTATATAGTCCATGGGGTCACAAAGAGTCACACTTTCACCCAGTTTATGGTATTTTTGTTACAGCGGCTTGAAAAGACTAAGACAAATGTCTATCCTCAAATAATGGACATCAGAAAATAAAAACAAATGATAGTAAATTAATGACTAGAACAGAATGTTGAAAATTATTAGGCAAACTAAGGATTATAAGATACTTTGGGAACAAAAAGAAGCATGACATTACTTCTAACAGGAATATCTTGAAACTAACACAGCACTGTAAATCAACTATACTTCAATTTAAAAAAAAGAGAAATGAAAGTGATAGTAAAAGTCAGAGTAGAAGCTGTCATAGGACTAAGGGAGAAGTTAAATTCTTGGCTAAATGAAGTGGTTACATTTCAGAAGGAAAGAAGATTTGAAAATAAAACTCTTAGAAATAATTACATTTGCAAATATCAAAGAAAAAGCTGCAACTTCCCACCAGTAAAACTTACATTCAGATAAATTTATCTTCACTTGAATAAAAATGCATCTATTAATTTCACTGTTTCTAGATGGTTGCGCTTTTTAACAGAATGCACTACTCAGCATGCTGTCACTTAGGAGGTTGGTGACATTCTAAAATATCACAGATCACTGTCAGTATGAAAAACAGGATCTATGTTGTGATTCTTTTTATGAATAACATGAAGTCTATTTTCACGCAATGGCATACCCCCTGTTTTGGGCTTTAACAGATGGCACTCTTTTTACCAGGGTTTCAAACTTGCACACTGGGAATGCAAGCTATTTATATAGTACACACTTTAGCTGATCCTATCTTTGGACATGTTTAATTAAAGAATGTGCTACCAATAGCACAATCAAGCAGACACATGGGAGAAGCAGCAACTTGCTGCCTTGCTGAATACATTATTTTACCCCAGCAATTTAAAGCACACATGGAAATTAATGGCATGATGGAGGTTTATAATAAATCCCCTAAGCATTTAGCTTTTTTAGTTAGCTGTTTTCCAAAGCAATGTTAATAAAGCTTTAAGGCCCCAGGCAGAAGGAAAGCATAGCTTACTTTTTAATGAGATGCCACTGTAGCATTCTTCAACTAGCTCTTCAATATTCTCATACCTGAATCAGCGTGGAGATGTTCATTTTCTACATATAAATGCTTTTTAGAGGAACATCCCAGAAGAATCAGTATTCTCCTACTGCATTTAAGACATTACATATACTGGGAGGTGAGAGGATTAAGTTTATCCGATTCATCAAGAGCCTCTTAGAAAAGGAACATATACAAATAAACAGTATTTAACAGCATCTGGGGCTTCCCAGGTGGCTCAGTGGCAAAGAATCCACCTGCCAATGAAGGAGATGTGGGTTCGATCCCCGGGTCAGGAAGATTCCCCCTGGAGCAGGAAATGGAAACCCACTCTAGTATTCTTGTCTGGGAAAACCCATGGACAGAGGAGCCTGGTAGGCTACAGTCCGTGGGGTCACAGCTGAGAAGGATATGACTTAGCAACTCCGTGTGTGCATGCTAAGTTGCTTCAGTCATGTCCGACTCTTTGTGACTCTAGGGACTGTAGCCCTCCAGGCTCCTCTGTCCGTGGGATTCTCCAGGCAAGAATGCTGGAGTGGATTGCCGGACCCTGCTCCAAGGGATCTTCCTGACCCAGAGACTGAACCTGTGTCTCTTGCATCTACTTGCACAGGCAGGCGGGTTCTTTATCATTAGCGCCACCTGGGAAGCCCAACTTAGCAACTAAACAACACCAAATAGCATCTGGATTTGCAGGTCCCAAACATTTTATGTATTTATTTATTTTTAAAAGAATTTTTTTATACAGACCATTTTAAAAATCTTTGCTGAATTGGTTACAATATTGTTTTTATTTTTATGTTTTGGCTTTTTGACTGCCAGGCATGTGGGATCTTAGCTCACTGCCCAGGGATCAAACCCACACCTCCTGCATTGGAAGGTGAAGTCTTGACCTCTGAACTGCCAGGGAAGTCCCTTGCATACCTTTTAAACAAAACAGTGAAAGTGTTAGTCACTCAGTCGTGTCTGACTCTTTGTGACCCCATGGATTCCAGCCCGCCAGGCCCTTTGTCCATGGGATTCTCCGGGCAAGAATACTGGATTTGGTTGCCATGTCCTCCTCCAGGGAATCTTCCCAACCCAGGGATCGAACCCAGGTCTCCTGCATTGCAGGCACATTTTTTTTTTACCACCTGAGCCACCAAGGAAGCCAAAATAGTAATAGGAGGAAAAGTAACGACAGTGCTTGCTCCTGTCTCTGCAGCAAGACCAGAGACAAAGCAATATGGTCACCTGACCTATCCCAAACTGCAGGAGGGCAGGCAGGATTATCTCTGTATTTTATATGTGGAGGGAGAAAAGCTCCAAGCAGCTAGGAGACTTGTTCAAGACCAAAAAACAACTAAGAAGCTCCCGATCTAACACCAATACGAATGGATAGAGCTGAGACTAAAACTTCTGGAAAAGGACCCCTTTCACTGAAGCGCAACAATTTTCTAGTTCTGATCAAATGACTTCACGCTAGTAAGAGAAACTGAAATACACAGAAGGGAAATGTTCACGGTAAGAAAGAAACAAAATGGTAACTCCTTTAAAGAGAGATGCAGACTGAACTGGGCTTCCCAGGTAAAGAATCCACCAGCTAATGAAGGAGATGCAGGTTTGACCCCTGAGTCAGAAAGATCCCCTGGAGAAGGAAATGGCAGCCCGCTCCATTATTCTTGCCTGGAAAAGCCCATGGATAGAGAAGCCTGGAGGGCTGTAGTATATGAGCAGGCTGAAAAATACTCATAGCTGCCAATTTCCTGTAATGTCGCAATGGACTTCAACCTCCAAAAACAACATTCAGACATTTACTTGAATCTAAAACAGTTGTTGTCATTCAGTTGCTAAGTCATGTCAGACTCTTTGAGACCCTATGGACTGTAGGCCGCCAGGCTCCTCTGTCCCCGGGATTTCCCAGGCAAGAATACTGGAGTGGGTTGCCGTTTCCTCCTCCAAAGATACATTTGCCTGTTGCCTACCATCTGGCCTCCTAGTCACAACTTGCTGCTTGTGCCTAATTTTCTTGAGTGTCTGCCTGACCTTAGGCTCCAGCCACTCCCATGCTGCTCTAAGCCACTGCTGTGCAGCCTCAATAATGGCAAAAGGCTGTCGGATCTAAGTAGAGAGAGAAAGTAGAAGCAACATTCTAGAAAGACATGACTGATGTTGTGTTAGGGATAAACAGACTGGCTTCCCAAGCAGAATGTAATCAAATCACCCAAACTGAAACAGAAAAGATTTATTTTCACTATTACTAATATTCTCTATTATCAATACATATTCAATTTTTTAATGAAAAACATAAACATATGGCAGAATTACTGCTGTAAATGTCAGTACAATCTACCATTCTATCAGGAGAATGAAAAATGCTGTGGGGAAGGGCTCTGTAATCAGACTGAGATAATGTTCAGTAATGCATTTTTCAAACGAATGCACCCTGCCAATTTGAAGTGTTGCTTAAATAAGTGAATGTATTCAACTACAATAGTGCTACCTTTTCACAGCACATTTTTTGAAAGCTTAATTTTAAGCTAGCTTTGGCATATGTGGCTTATATGTTACTCTTTAATTTGCTTTGGTATACAAATAGACAATGTGTTAATACACCCACAAAAAAGGTGGATTACTCTGATTTGAAGACTGAGTCTCATTTCCCATCAATGACAACAAAATTTAGATCCTAACGATGATTTTAAAATACACCAATATGTGAGTTATTTCCTTAAGAAACTTATTTTCCTCCCCTGATCATGTTGTCACAATCATTACAGAAATGAGTATTGTGAAACATTGAGTGCTCAATGGGCAACATTAGAATGGAATTTTAATGATAACAGAGAATTGGCTATTATTGTCCTGTGGTATATCTGACTGAAGAGCCAGTCTGATGGAAGCAGGTGCTTCAATTATCACCCCGACTACAATATAGTTAAAAATCATGAAATGAAAAATAAAAACAAAGCAAATGTGTATTTCAACACAGCTAAAAACCTTTACTCCATTTGCTGAGACTGGTAATATATGCTGAGCTTATTGAAATCACTAAAATTGCTGTAATTAAACTTCTCCCTAAATCAGACTTGTATAACAGTCAGAAATCTCCCATAATTAACTTATCTGGAGAAGTAATCAGACAATAACTGCTGGTATATTTTAGGAACCACTAAAACTACTGTAGCTGTTGAATGTAATAACTATAATAAATCTTTAACAGCAGTTATCTCATAACCTCTTTTCCCAGCAACAAGGGTGGGAGGGAGATTGCTTTCTCAAAGCTCTGCTCTGAGTTGGTTTCAGTGCTATTGCTACACCGCTCTTCTCCATTAAGGGAAAATTAGGAAGCCATAGAGATGCGGCCTGAACTGAACCCCCAGTCTATGCTATCTCTGAGTGTGCCGTTGATTTGTTGTTGCTTTGTTAGTTGCTAAGTTGTGTCTGACTCTTTGTGGCCCCAAGGACTGCAGAACGCCAGGTTTCCCTGTCCTTCACTATCTCCTGGAGTTGGCTCAGATTCATGTCCATTGGATTCATGATGTTATCTAATAATCTCATGCTGTTGATATTAATAATGAAAAATAGACAGCGCTTTAGGAACTGAACCAAAGCATCTCTAATAGCTAAAGGCAGAAGACCTACATACAACGACTGCAGAAATCAATCTTCAGAAAAAAAGAACTGCTTCTGGTGAAATCCATAAGTTTGTTGTGTTTTGCCTGAATGTATTTCTCAATGCACACACAGTTTGAGTAGCAGAAAACAGATGCCCTACTGGCTTGAGGTATAACTTGAGAAAATGGAACTGCCAAAGCAACCAGAGACGTCAATGGGGAATCCCAGATGCAAAGTGAAATCCCAGAAGCAAGCCCCAAAATTTGAGTATGAATTCTGTCCAAATTTTCAGCAGACCAGTAAATTATGCACATACAGGGCACCTCCATCCCCACCCACAAGAGAGCTAGACTGAAAAACAGCAGTTAGAAAGCAAAAAGCCTGAGCAGAGGCACTAACGGCTTCTTGCTGCAGGGGAGACAGATTCTTGTTCAGGCTGAGCCCAGGCAAATTACCTGTGTACTCAGTTAGTTCAGTTCAGTCGCTCAGTCGTGTCCGACTCTTTGCGACCCCATGAATTGCAGCACGGCAGGCCTCCCTGTCCATCACTGTGTACTAGACACCAACAATTCCAGAAAAAGCAAAACAGTTCCAGAATTGCTACAATATATACACAGTCTAGGAGAAGACAGTGGCACCCCACTCCAGTACTCTTGCCTGGAAAATCCCATGGACAGAGGAGCCTGGGGTCGCAAAGAGTCGGACACGACTGAGTGACTTTACTTTCACTTCTCACTTTCACGCATTGGAGAAGGAAATGGCAACCCACTCCAGTGTTCCTGCATGGAGAATCCCAGGGATGGGGGAGCCTTGCGTCTATGGGGTCGCACAGAGTCAGATACGACTGAAGCGACTTAGCAGCAGTAGCAGCATACACAGTCTAAGCCAATTTGAATAGATTCCCACATGTAATCAAAAGAATTCTGGAAAATACTTAGAAGTAAAACCAAATGTGTTCCTAATATTCTGAGGAATGACAAATGCCTTTTCCATAGAAACACAGTTACAAGAAGACTTGCAAAACTGGAAACTAGGAATTGAATAGGTTTTTGGGGACTGATGTACAAAACCTCTGAAGACCATAAAATTGCTTCTGTGGAAAAACATGTTCTGAGTACAAAGCAAACTTAGAAGTAAGTTTTTCATGATTAGACTGGGTATGAAATTTCTCAATTATACCATATACTTAATGGACATGAGTTTGGGTAAACTCGGGGAGTTGGTGATGGACAGAGAGGCCTGGCATGCTGCGATTCATGGGGTCGCAAAGAGTCGGACACGACTGAGCGACTGAACTGACTGACTGATACACAGTCTGCTTGATGCTTTTGAATTGTGGTTTTGGAGAAGGCTCTTAAAAGTCCCTTGGACAGCAAGGAGATCCAATCAATCAATCCTAAAGGAAATCAATCTTGAATATTCATTGGAAGGACTGATGCTGAAGCTGAAGCTCCAATACTCTGGCCATCTGATGCAAAGAGCTGGCTCATTGGAAAAACCTTGATGCTGGGAAAGACAGAAGGCAGGACAAGTGGGTGACAGAGGATGCGATGGTTGGGTGGCATCACTGACTCAATGGACATGAGTCTGAGCAAACTCTGGGAAATAGTGAAGGGCAGTCACTAGCATGCTGCAGTCCATGGGGTCAAAAAGTCAAACACAACTTAGTGACTGAACAACAGCAACGTACACAATCCAGCTTTTCACCAAAAATTACTAGACATGCAAAGAATAAGGACTCTCCTCACTTGTAATCAGGATTAAAAAAAAAGTAGTCAATAGCAACGGTCTTGGTGTGTGCCCAGATTATCAGGTTTATCAGAAAACATTTCAAACCAGTGGTTATAAATAAGGACCAAAAATTACAGAAAAACAAGGTGTTAATGACTAAACAGATATGAAACCTTGACAGTGAAATGGAAACTAAAAAAAAAAGAGAGAGAAGCAATTGGAAATTTAAAACTGAAAAAAATAGTAGCTGGAATGAAATTTTTACTAGATGGACTCAACAGTAGATTTGAAATGGCAAAAGAATCACTGAACTTGAAAGCAGAGCAACAGAAATTATGCAATACAAACAAACAAAAAAAATGACCCAAGTTTCAAAACCTGTAAGATAGTATCATGCAGTCCAACATGCAATTAACTGGAATAACAGAAGTAGTGGAGAAAGAAAGAAGAAAAAAAATATTTGAAATAATGGCTATAAAACACTTAAATTCATAAGATTTTCTATAAGGATTAAATGAGAACCTGTGTGAAAATAACTTGAAATGTAGTACACTGTAGACATTTAAAGTTCATTCATACTTGGATTTTCCATTTATAACCCCCCTGCCCATCACTTAGGCTATCTGCATCTCATATTATCACTATCAGATGAAGAGGCAATTAAAGTAAATGGAATTAACCACATTTTTTCATACTACAATTATTTTTTCAGTTCCTACTTTGTAATGGCTAACTGCCACTGGAGGGATGTGATGGTTAATTTTATGTGTAAAATATACCAGGTTATGATACCTAGAGAGTTTCCCAGGTGGTGCCAGTGGTAAAGAACCCGCCTGTCAATGCAGGACTTAAGAGACATGGATTCCTTCCCAGGGTTGGGAAGATCTCCTGGGGGAGGAAACGGCAACCCACTCTAGTGCTCTTGCTTGGAGAATCCCATGGACAGAGCAGCCTGGTGATCACTGGGTTGCACAGAGTTGGATATGACTGAAGCGACTTAGCATGAACACATGCATGGTACCCTGATATTTGGTCAAATATGTCTGGATATTGCTGTGAAGGTATTTTTTCAGATGAGACTAACATTTCAATAAGCAGACTTTGAGTAAAGAAGATTATTCTCCATAATGTAGGTGGGTCTCATCCAATCAGCTGAAGGCCTAAAGAAAAAGACCCCAGCCCCTCCAACAAGAAAGAACTTTGCCTCCAGAATGTCTTTGACCTTGAGTTGCAACAGCATCTCTCTTCTGGGTCTCTAGCTTGCCTGCCTTCCCTGCAGATTTCAGATCCGGTGCCTTACAATGTCATGAGCCAATTCCTTAAAATATATCTCTGTGTCTGTTTCTCCCTCTATACACATACACACACACACTATTGGTTCTCTTTCTCTGAAGAACCTTGACTAATACTAGGGTGGGGGAGGTCATGGTTCCCACTCCTCAGTTGTTTTCTCTAAAAATTCAGGGGGAAACTCAAAATACGTGCTAAAAATCTGAAACACAGGTTTTCTTGCAAAAACAGAGAGAAGCACATCTTCTGGTCTGGGGTAGGTGATGGAGGTGTAATTAGGGAAGGCTTTCTGGCAGAGCTCATCTCTAAGCTCAGTTCTGAGGAACAGGAGTTTGTAGTTGTGAAGTAGGGAGGCAAGGAAGAGCATTTGGAACAGAGGAAAGCCATAAACAGGAGCTGGACCTCGAGATGCATTATGTGCTATCCTGAGGAATCTAGTTTTTAATCGTTAGGGTGAAGTTCTCCATTTTTGCTCAAATGTTACATACAATTGTAAGAACCCCAGGAAAAACTTTGTAGAGATAAATATATTTTAAAACAAGAAAACATCTTCATTAGACTTTATTGCCCTTGTTGGTTCTCTCTCTACTTTCCTTATGATCATAGAAAACTCAGAAGTATAGATATGAAGTACTGATTGCATCAGGTTGATTCATCAGCAATAATATAGCCATCCCAGGCTTTTCTCTAAGCTGAATTAAAAAATGTCATTTGTTAGTGTAAATGTGACTTGTTTTCTAGTGCCATCTGGTGTTTTGTTGGGGCACTGACTATTCTTTAAAACAATACAAATAGTACCCAGGAAATCCTTAAATAGATTCTTAAAGATGTTCACAAAATACAGTTTAAACATATCCTTGATTGTAATGAATAATATAATGGGGTATTAAATGTTGGTTTAAATCAAAGGAGAATTTCAGGAAAAGACCCTGATCCAAATGCAGTTTTACTTAACATACACACACACACACATACACACACAGACATACATACATAAGCAAGCAAACATTCCCCTTTTGAAGGCATGAGTATTCTGTTGTTCCTCAAATTTCTTTAAAGGCCCACAAATCCTCAACTAGTAACTGACATTTGATATGTATTAAACTTCCAGATGTTCAAACTGGTTTTAGAAAAGGCAGAGGAACCAGAGATCAAATTGCCAACATCCGATGGATCATCAAAAAAGCAAGAGAGTTCCAGAAAAACATCTATTTCTGCTTTATTGACTATGCCAAAGCCTTTGACTGTGTGGATCACAAGAAACTGTGGAAAATTCTGAAAGAGATGGGAATACCAGACCACCTAACCTGCCTCTTGAGAAACCTGTATGCAGGTCAGGAAGCAACAGTTAGAACTGAACATGGAACAACAGACTGCTTCCAAGTAGGAAAAGGAGTATGTCAAGGCTATATATGGTCACCCTGCTTATTTAACTTCTATGCAGAGTACATCATGAGAAACGCTGGGCTGGAAGAAGTACAAGCTAGAATCAAGATTGCTGGGAGAAATATCAATAACCTCAGATATGCAGATGATACCACCCTTGAGTCAGAAAGTGAAGAGGAACTGAAAAGCCTCTTGATGAAAGTGAAAGAGGAGAGTGAAAAAGTTGGCTTA
>SJYQ01002418.1:347422-415285 GCA_006410935.1 Redunca redunca
TCCTAAAAAAAAAATAAAAAATAAAAAACAAAAAAAAAATAAAAAAACAAAAAAAAAAAGAAAAGAATCATGTGACTATTAATTGTTAGTAAAAGTAACATCTCCCCCCTCTCATCTGTAGATCTCTGATTAAGAACTTGCGGGTGATAACTCAATAGAAACAGCCTAATAATTCATCCTGAGACAAATTTACAATTATTGTTTTTTTTAAATCTCCATTTCTATTACTGTGAAATTAAAAGCTAGCTATTAAAACATTCCATTTTTTCACTGTGTATCCTAGAAATGGAATATCTCCCCCTCCCTCTGCATTACCAGTTAACAGCATCATATGGGCTTCCCTGGTGGCTCAGATGGTAAAGAATTTGCCTGCAATGCAGGAGACACAGGAGACCAGGGTTCGATCCCTGGGTTGGGAAGATCCCCTGGAGAAGGGAATAGCAACCCATTCCAGTATTCTCGCCTAGAGAATTTCACGGAGAGTAGCCTGCTGGGCTATAGTCCATGGCATCACAAATAGTCGGGCACAACTGAGCGACTAACACTTCTGCTTTTTCTCATGAATGTGGATAAAAAAAAAAAAAGATGGAATTTCCAAACCTGACAATTTGCTCAAACAGGATTTTCAGTGAACTTGGGGTAACACTGACTCGTTACATCTCTTAATCATAAGATTCTCCCTGTAGGTCACAATCAATAAAGACTTCAATTGCCAACCTCCCTCAGTTGGTGTGGATATAAGGCCAGCACTACATGATGGAGAGTGGAAGAGCCAATCAGGTGAAGCTGTTGCAGATTCTCTCCACAAGTTCTGTGAAGAAACAGCCAGGGAGCCCAGCTCCCATACCATTGGAAAGCTGCCTATGGGCTCAGAATCCCGGAAGGAGAAAGCTGTGCAGAGGGTACTAGAGGGAAGTACAGTGCAGAAGGAAGGAAACGGAGCCCTGAGAAGTGAGAAAGGCTAAGCACAGCATCTGGAGCAGGACTTGCACCTGTTCATATCTGCAGTAAGCCATACCTAGCACTCACCCTCCCATCTCTACCACTGTCAGAAAGTGCCAGGGTGCACCTCCTGGAAGCAAACGAGTCAGTGTGTGAACTGGAAGGTCTCTGACCTGTACGGACACCTGCAGGGGCTGGCTGTGGAGGCACACTGCATGAACAAAGGCTGCCTGACTCTGCCACGGTCTGGCCCCTGACTTCCCCTCCAGCTGCACAGCACGCGCTCTGGCTTTGTTCGTGGGCTCCAGTTTCTCAGGCCCTTCCCTCCCGCCTCAGGACCTTTGCAGACTGTTTGCTATTCAGAGTGCTCTTAGCCACGGTTGCCTTGAACACATCACTAACCTCAGATGCCTTCTGAGAGTGAGAAACTGATGCGCGAGGCCGGTAAACCACCATAGACGACTTTGGTTTTACTATGAGAAAGATGTGAAGATGATGGAGGCATTTGAGCAACAGGCTACCACTTAGGTTTTAAAAGGGTCACAGTGGACTTCCAGGATGGTCCAATGGTTAAGAATCCACTTGCCAATGCAGGTACAGGGGTTCGATCCCTGCTCTGGGAAGATTCCACATGCCTCAGAGCAACTAAACCTACACGCCACAACCACTGAACCCAAGCCCTAGAGCCTATGTTCTGAACAAGAAAAGCCACTGCAGCGAGAAGCCCACGTCCCACAGCTGGAGAGTAGCCTCTGCTCATTGCAACTAGAGAAAGCCCAGGAACAGCAACAGAGACCCAGTGCAGGCAAAAATAAATAAACAAAAAATAGAGTAAATAAAATTCTTAAAGTTTAAGGGCTTCCCAGGTGGCACTAGTGGTAAAGAACCCTCTAGCCAACACAGGAGACATAAGAGATGTGGCGTCCATGCCTGGGTCAGGAAGATCCCCGGGAGAAGGGCATGGCAACTCCAGTATTCTTGACTGAAGAATCCCATGGACAGGGGAACCTGGCAGGCTACAGTCTATATAAGGTCGCAAAGAGTTGGACACGACTGAAGCGACTTAGCATGCAAAGAAAGTTTAAAAGGGTCACCATAGCTACTGAACTGAGAAAGAGGATAGAGACAAAGGAAGATCAGTTAGGAGGTAAGTGGAGTAATCAGGCAAGAGAAGGTGGTAGAGAGAGAAGGTGGCAGGAAGAAGCTCGGAAGAGAGGGTAGACAGGGTTTGCTGATGGAATGACAGGGAGGCAGGAAAGAGATTTGTAGGAGCAGTGTGTTTTCAGGGGAAGGTCAGGAGTTCCATTTTACACTTATTAAATTTGATGCAATTATTAGATATCCATCAAGGGCATCAAGTAGCCATCAGGTCTCCATCAGGTAGACAGCTGGACATACTTGTAGAGAGTTCAGGTAGAGACCTGGGCTGCAATTAAAGCAGTTGCCTTTGGCATAAAGAGATTTAAAGTCTCGAGATCAGATGGAATCATCAAGGGAGTGTATGTGGATGGAGAAATGCTCTGAGGACTGATTTCCCTTCAATGCGGGATGGTCAGGGAAACAGGGGTAACTGCCTAAAGAGGCTGAGCAACAGCAAACAGTGGAGAGAGTAAGTCATGGACATAGTGGAAGATTGGGAGGCAAGGCAGTGTGGAGAGCTTGTGTGAAGAGAAGCCCAGTCATCTATATAGAAGAGGCAGTCAACAGTTTCCAACATGGAGGAGAAAACTGCAGAATTCAGACATTACTTAGAAACGCGTAGGGGTAAAGAACTCAAATATCCATTGACAGATAAATGGATAAAGAAGATGTGGTGCATATATCCAATTGAGTACTATCCAGCCTTTTTCACAGGACTCTGAATTGTTAGAGAAAGACATGCAAATATTTACATCTGTAAAGGAATGTAAAAGTGAAAAAAGAACATGTTTGAATAATCTTTGTACTCCTCACTCTACGTTTAGCAACCTTTGTGAACGCTGAATTAAAATGCCACTGGTTTCTTAAATTTATTGTTTAAAATGTTGTTATCAAATAACATTTGATATCACTCATATGTGGAATTTAAAATATGACACAAATGAGCCTATCTATGGAACAGAAACAGACTCACAGCCACAGAGAACAGACTTGCGGTTGCCAAGGGGAAGTGGGTCGGGGGAGGGATGGAGTGAGACGCTGTGGTTAGTAGATGTAAGTTTTTATAAATAGAATGGATAAACAATAAGGTACTAACTGTGTAGCACAAAGAACTATATTCAATAACCTATGATATAACATAATGGAAAAGAATATTTTTTAAAAAAGCAATGCATATATATGTATAATTGAATCACTTTGCTGTGCAGCAGAAATGAACGCATTGTAAATAAACTATATTTTAATTTAAAACTTAGATCTGTATATTACTTTAATAAAAAATTAAAAACAACCAGTCAGGAAAAAAAAGCATGAGCTAAATAAATGCCTACTGCTGCTGCTAAGTCGCTTCAGTTTTGTCTGACTGTGTGACCCCACAGACGGCACTCCACCAGGCTTCCCCGTCCCTGGGATTCTCCAGGCAAAATAAATGCCTAAGGGCTATGAAATGATGGCCAAAAGCCAGAAACTTCATACAGTCAAGTACTGTTTACCTACTGAGTAAGTACGATCTTGGCTTTTTACGTGAACTGTATCTTTTAAATGTAAACATTGCTTTTATCACTAGGAGTTAAAGCCATTCCTGAAACTCCAATGTTTAATCATTTGGCACCCCACTCCAGTACTCTTGCCTGGAAAATCCCATGGGCAGAGGAGCCGGGTGGGCTGCAGTCCATGGGTCGCACAGAGACTGAGCGGCTTCACTTTCACTTTTCACTTTCATGCATTGGAGAAGGAAATGGCAACCCACTCCAGTTTTCTTGCCTGGAGAATCCCAGGAATGGTGGAGCTTGATGGGCTGCCATCTATGGGGTCACACAGAGTCAGACACGACTGCAACGACTTAGCAGCAGCAGCAGCAGCAGCATTGATGATTTTATCATTCAAATGATGCTAAAAATATAACTGCTACTCTGTGACCATCCATATAATGTTTATAAATTTAACTTTAAAAAATAGCTCCTCACTCTATGTTTAGCAACCTTTGTAAACTTTGAATTAAAATTCTACTGGTTCCTTAAATTTATTAGAATGCCTCTATAACAAGCTCTTGGAAGGCAGAGATATTTTCTTTATAGATGTAAATATTTGCATGACTTTCTTTCAAACAGTTCAAAGTCCCATAAAAAAAAGAATATATTCGAATAATCTTTGTACTTAGAACAGCTGTCAACAAAGGTGACAGTAATAATTAACATTTCCTTTGTGCTTTCCCTGTGCTAGACACTGCTTTAAGCACTTTACATATATTTTCACTTAATTACTATTGTGGAAACAACAGTCTCATGGTTTCTGGAAGTTGGTACTGTTCTTATTATTCCCATATCACAGAAGAGGAAACTGAAGCACAGAGGTTGGTTAAGTCTCAAGATGTATATAGAGTGAACAGCAAAATTAGCATTAGATGCTAACGTCTTTCCAGAGCTTTAGCTTTTAATGTTTATGTAGAATACTAATGTCTGTTGATAAGACCACTGAAATAATAAACACACTGGCAGTTTATTTTGACTAGTGTAGAAAATAAGATCACAGTATTCACGGATAGTATAACTTCTCCTTATATGTATTTGAAAGGCTGTTGATTTTAACAATCTCACCTTTTCCTTTTTTTCCTGGCTCATCTGCTTTCTTATTTATTTCTGAAAGGTAAAGACAAAACAAAATAAATATTGTGAGAGTCACAATTCAAAATCTCGAATTATAGGACTATTTTTAAATGAGTTCAAATATGAGTTTAATTCATAATATTTCTGGGATTAAGAGATATACACTATTATATATAAAAGAGATAAACAACAAGGACCTACTGTATAACACAGGGATCTATATTCAGTATCTTGTAATAACATACAATAGGAAAGAATTATATATATATATGACTGAGTATATATATATGACTGTCACTTTGTGATATATATGAATATATACATCACTGAAACTAACACAATATTATGAATTAATTATACTTCAATTTAAAAAATTCTGGGCTAACAATTCAATTTTCCTAAATCCTAAATTCTTTACACATGTAATTTATTAAAAATATTAAGAATTTGAATTACTTATAAAGATCACCAAGCAGTAAGCAGGTTTTGGGTGCCAGGCTGAGTGTTCCTGGTCTACATAAGGGGTGATGGGGGCCATCTCCACCAATAATAAGTGCCTCTGTGGGTACAAACTGAGTCCAGAATAGACTCACTGAAAGCTGATTCAATAGCTTTATTGTCTCATAAAGCCATACACTGCTTTATAAACAGGGACTGTGTGCTTTAAAGGATTGTAGCATGCCATCCTATGAGAACACTAACCTGACTCCTCAAGGACTTCCTACATCCACAAGTGACCCACAGGGGTGCCCACACTGAGCCCAGGTGTGACATAGCACAGTTAGAGGTAGACCAGTCAATTTCAGTCCCAGTAGGTATTTACCTAGTCTTTGAGAATTTCTAGATACACATGTGTACGGCTGAGTTGCAGTGAGGATAGGGCAGAGTTTGGTAGTCTGATTAAAAAAAATCAGATTCCATCCTTTCCCCAGAGTAGATGCAAGAGAGTATGAGTGCCATGCAGGTTGGGTTCAGGGGTGCAGGCAACATCATTCAACTTCTTGATCCCCAGTTTCCCACATTCATTCATATAAAAATTTCAATTTTTGGAGGCAAGAGGTAAATCTGAGGCTCCTGATGCAAGGATAGGACTTTTTATAAGTCATGTGTTTCTCCTTTGAGACCCCCAGGGGAGAGGAAGCAAACCAACTCAAAGTGTGCCAGGCTTGGTGCCAAGCACAAGACACATCTTTTGTCTCCTAACACCCTCTGCAGATGGGGAAAGAAATGGCAACCCACTCCAGTATCCTTGCCCAGGAAATCCTATGGACAGAGGAGCCTGGCGGGCTAGTCTGTGGGGTCACAAGAGTCAGATAGGACTGAGCACTAAACAACAACCCTCTGCAGTAGTTCTGAGCTCCTTCATGCAGAGGAGGAGGCTGAAGCTTGACAAGGTAGAGAGTTTAAGTCATCAAGGTCAGTGGTGTATTTGACTCCAAAATAAACATTCTTTTCCCCATGCCAGTCTCTAATTTTGTTGAAAGGGAAAGAGAAGTGCAGGTCTTGACTTTTGCAAAGGGAGGGTTTTAAAAAGTTGGCTGGAAAACTTCCCTGGCAATCCAGTGGTTAAGACTTCACCTTCTAGTGCAGGAAGTGCAGGTTTGATCCCTAGTGGGCAAGCTAAGATCCCACATGCCTCTCAGCCAAAAAACCATAAAATACATTAAACAGAATCAATACTGCAACAAATTCAATAAAGGCTTTTAAAAAATGGTCCACATCAAAAAAAAATCTTAAAAAAAAAAAAAAATGTTGGCTGCCACACATTTCCTGGTCCAGTGCTTCAGGAGGCACAAGGATATAAAATAGACTTCCTAATCTCTGTTGAACATTCTAGAATTTCTGACCTTATTAACTGTATCCTTGTCATAAAGGGCTTCCCTGGTGGCTCAGTAAAGAATCGGCCTTCAATGCAGGAAACCAGGGTTCTATCCCTGGGTCTGGAAGATCCCCTGGGGAAGGAAATGGCAACCCACTCCAGTATTCTTGCCCAGGAAATCCCATGGACAGAGGAGCCTGGTGGGCTACAGCCCATAGGGTTGAAAGAGTCAGACACGACTCAGTGACAAAACCACCACCATCATAAGGTTAGGCAGTGCATCATTTACTACGATGCACTCTTGAGTTTGAGTAAACTCCGGGAGATAGTGAAGGACAGGGAAGCTTGACATGCGGCAGTCCATGGGGTTGCAGAATCAGACGTGACTGAACAACTCTTGTAGGTATCAGGGATACAGGATAGAAAAGAAGTATCAAAAATCTCAATTTCCAAGGATATCTTTCTGTGGCACCAGCAACGCATACAGGAAGGCTGGGAGTGTCCACTCCTCCAATAATCTGTTACCTGGCATATGGCTAGTGTAATTTAGGCAAATCAAGCATAAAATGCAAGTTTCTCAGCTGACTACAGAAAACTAGTGGGTGCTGGTCATGAAGAAGATTTTAGAGCTGTCCACAAATCTTCCCGCCCCCAGGGAAACCAAGGAAGGAAGAGTGGATGGAGGTGGTCATCTTTTTCCAGGTTTTTTTTTTTTGACGTGGACCATTTTTAAAGTCTTTATTGAAATTGTTACAATATTGCTTTTGTTTGGTTTGGCTTTTTGGCTAAGAAGCATGTGGGACCTCAGCGCCCTGACCAGATATTGAACCTGCACCCCTTCATTGGAAGGCAAAGTCTTAACCACTGGACCACTGGGGAAGTTCGGAACTGATCACCATTTAAAAAGGTGTGGGAGGCCCCTGGCCAGGTGTGCGCCCTGGAACCAGGGTCATCATCTTTTTTCCTCCTGTCTGCAGTTACCTAGGATGACAAGAGGCTGAACTAAGAAGGCCTAGCCCAGATGTTCCAACCCCGGGGTAAAAGCCCTAGGTTCTGTCCCCTTCTAATCCCACTGCTTCAGCAAGTTGAGATCTGAGACAGGAGCTTGGGTGTGGGAAAATACAGAGTAGGGGATTTTCACCTCTGGGGTTTTCAGTGCTTAAATTTAACTTAGGTAAAGTTCTCAAAGAGCTTCAGCTTACCTCACTAGCATTCTGCATAATATAATAGAGTATGACTTTGCTATTCTTTAGTCTTTGTACCTGGGGCTTCCCGGGGAAAATTCAAATGGCCCTCAACGTGTCAAAAAGGAAAATGATTGATAACACTTAACTAGATGCCAGGCGTTGTTCTCAACACATAATGAAGATTATCCCATTTAACTCTGAAAGGTAGTTTTAATTCCATAGATAAGAAAAATGGCTTAGAGAGGCTACGGAATATTGTCAAGAGCTGCAGATCAATTAAGAACTGTTCAGAAGGCCACACTCTACAATACTACACTTTGCATATTCCAATAGTGGGTGGTCCATACTCTACGCTTAGTCCAACCCAGAAAATGACAGAAGTACAAGCTTACCAGTAACTCAGATTTAAGTCTTAACACACACCCCCAAAGAAACATAAACTACACATTTTTCTAATGGTGCTAACTCTTTCAACATTATTTTATTAAAGAAAACCTTACTAAACTGAACAGGATCTTCATCTTTTAAAAACTGTCATACAACCATTAAGAAAAAATTATTTTTGTATATTCAATTATTTTGAACCCTATCATTCCAGCTACTGTGCTACTTTGCCTACTGGCCAATTCTTGTGGGCAAAGCTAGTTTCCATCCAGGTCTGCGTGTCCTGAGCTCCTAGTCACACTGGCATCTAGTCTCCTTGCTCCAAGACCCAGCCATGGGGCTCTGCCTCTCCCTGACTGGGTCCTGTCTAAGTCACAAGGGCCCTGTCCTCTCTGTCCACTAGCCCTTCCCCAGTCAGATCCTATCACGACATCACCTGGATCCTTACTCCTCCATCACCTGACTGCCCTCTCTGCTCCTATCATGACATCACCTGGATCCTTACTCCTCTGTTACCTGACTGCCCTCTCTCTGCTCCTATCATGACATCACCTGGATCCTTACTCCTCTGTTACCTGACTGCCCTCTCTCTGCTCCTATCATGACATCACCTGGATCCTTACTCCTCCGTTACCTGACTGCCCTCTCTCTGCTTGCTCTTGGTTGCCCTCTAATTGTTCCCACCTTCCACTAGGCGCCCACCTGTGTGCTCTAGACTCCAGGCTGCGAATGACCTTGACTGGCAGGCATTGCAGTCTCTCTGACCCTCAGTCTCTTCACCTGCAAGCACAGTAATAACACCCAGGTGCCTGGAGCCCCGACTCCCTAACTCAGCACTTAGCATCGCCAGTGCAGCAAAATGGGCCTGCTTAACCTTAGAGGTCTTTTCTGTTTCTTCTGAGCGCCTTGGAGGAAAAAACAACACTTTCTAGAATCCCAGAAGCTTCGTCCCTTTGTGTCTCATTCTCCTTTAATGCCCAGAGGATGAAGATCAGGAGAGAATCTTCGGTACCCTTTGCTACCCTTTCAGTCACTCAAACTCCTTGGTTCTCTCAAACAGGCTGAAAGCTAATCCTCACCAAGTGATAGTCCTGGAGGACCAGAGTGTGCAGGTGAATGAGTGACCTCGCAGGGACTTATCAGAACTTCTAGGTGCTGGACAAAAGCCTACACAGCATGATGCAGGGACTATTTCATCTGAATTCTGCCCCTCAAATTACAGCATGGTACGAAATAAACATTACCTACTAGAAACAGGTAAAGAAAGAGGTTGAATGTACTCCTTTGTGATTTTAGTCACCAAAAGTGCTAGAATACCCTAAAATATTAAAAAGTATAAAATGAACTGATGTTGTTATGGAACAAAATAAAACAATACATACTCTAAAATAATGACAATACAGAGAAGAATTCTTCTGCATTTTATTGCACTCAAATAACATTAAACAGAAGATGTTTACATTACTTTTTAGAAAATCCATTGATGTTTCCCAGCTTGGCGTATATTTGTAAAGACAAGGCTCATCCATCAAGATATTTGGAATTAGAAAGTATCTGAATATGACCACAGCGTAATGAATTCTCAGTGTCCAGAGTTCCAGAGATGATTATATACAAAAATCCAGCGAAATTTATCTTACGCATTTATCAGTTCTATGTCACTCCTGTTTCTCTAAAAAAATATGGCTTTATTAAAAAGTAGTGTTCTGTAATTCACAATATGAAGTAAGAGCTTTATTAGATTTTTGAGTAGCAACTCTGTATTACCCAGATCACAGCTTCAGAAAATTATTGCTCTTTTACTACATATTACTTTGGGCTTCACTAACACTATGGTTCAGCATACCTTACTTACTACACTGTAGTGATCTCTAATGATAAAAATATAAAATCTCTTTGATTTTAACCCTAAAAGCAGGAAAAAAAATCGCTTTATCTTAAAACAATGTGAACATGATCAAGAGCTCCCCTGACATGTAAATAAAACCACATCTTAGGTTTTTTTTTTTTTTAAATAGCTCATGGTCCTTTCAAAATGAGAGTGTAGCTACCTCTTTTTCCTAACAAATGAGCATTTTCATCACAGCAACCATTTCTGAGCCACACACCAGCCACATTAAAAACAGAAGAAACTCTCCAGCGTGGAAAGGAAAAGCCTCAAAAGCTGTGAAAGCACAGGGAACTTCTGGTTTCTGAGCACTTTTCACAAACCCTGCTTCATTCAGCCAGAGGCAATGTCTCCTTGATACACGGAGCAAGAATCAGTGTTGTACACGTTACTTTACCAGCCAAAGGAAGAACAACCCTTACATTAGGCACCACTAACTGTTAGAATTTTCTAAGATTTAAACAAATACCAAGAGGACTACAGCTATTCTACAATCACCCCAATGTGCTGAAAAGCGTTTTTGCATAATATAACAGGCTGTTCCTTTCCTCTACATTCTAACACGAATTTTAATTTCCCCTTTTTTTTTCTGAAAAATAAATTACCCACGATAATTTAAACTTTTTTTGAAATATTTTTTCCTAATTAATAAGCTAAAAGCTGCAGGAATCTCAAATGTTGAGTTTTACCCTGAATACTCGAAGCTAATATAGGAATTTTTTAAATAAAGGTATCAGTACAGATATATACAACTCAAATCTTCACAGCTAATGATGATCCCATCAGTGTTTTTTAGAGCCCCAAGACAAGGCACTCTTAGTGGCTTTAATTCATGTTTCACGCAGTATATACAAGTCAGCTGACATAGTGTTAATTACTGATAAGATATATTAAAATCCTGCCATGACAAGTGCTGCTATCTTATCAATGATTATAAATTACTGTCTGAAAAACACATATATGCAGGTAAGACTAAAAGCCCCATCACAAAAGGGAAAAGAAAAATCCAGTGGACCCACTAAGGCTATCAGAAAAGGACATGCAGGAATGTAACAATACGTGTGATTTTTGTTTCTTAAAAAAAAAGAGAGAGAAAAAAACACTAAAATGCCAGTGGACTATGGTTCATTCAAAACATCTTTAGTGTTCATTCCCAAAGATCTTGGTCTGCTCAGAAATTACTTCACAAGATCTATCCCAGCCATCTTTTGGAGCGTATGGTTAAGCTGGTCCTCTTGTGGTAGGTAGTAGGGGCAGTCTTTCTGAAGCTTTAAGTATCTGCAAAAATAAGGGGAAATCTAAATTAAAGGACCAACTAGACACAGATTGCAAAACTGCTTTATTTTTATTGTATTTATAAAAAAGCACCAATGGAAAGTAAATGTTTTATTTTTCTTTGTATTGTTGTTTTTAATGGCAACTGGGTAAGAATGACTCACTGCTTAAAGTAGTTCTTGGGAGGGTTACTTGCAAAGCTAAAAAAACCTGAGGTTCTTTAAAGCATTTGAGAATTACAGTTGAATTTAAGAATGTCAATCTTTTGAGAAATATATTCAATTTCTTTCTCCTATCAATGTTTTCACTGTATTAAAAAGAAATGCAACAGGGGGGGAAAAATCTAGTATGGTATTTGAAACATGAATATTGGGAGGATTTTTCAAGGAGCAACAAGATACTGTAAGCTGTAGTTAAAATGCATTACTTATAATCTTACATCAATTTTTCATGTTATGGATGATATAAATGGTTGATAAAAAAAAGTATATACTATTTTAAAAGAAGTAAAATTCATTCCAACTTTAAACAAACATTTTCTTATTCCAAACTTTAGTATCAAATTTATTTTACTATTACAGCTATGTTATGATTATGTTATGATCTATGTAACAATTAAAGTTAAAAAGGAGATTGTGCACATGAAGACCCAACCAAATTTTGATGTGATTTCTGAAACTGTATTATAGGCTTTCCTTCCCTCCCTCCTTCCTTCCCTATTTATCTACATATGTGCATGTATGTATAACCATAAATTTTTACATAAGCAGAATTATTTGGTGCTAATGAGAAGCAGCTGGAAATTATAGGTATACTTTTATATATCCAACAGAAATGAATATTTCCACCAAAAGACATGTATAATGTGTAAGAGTGTTCATGGCACTTCTTCATAATAGACCAAAACTAGAAACATTCACTACAGCCATCAGTGTATAGGATAGAATTTTTAAATGGAATACATTTACAGTCAATAATAATAATAAGACCAGTGACTCTACATAGCAATATGGATGAAATAGCCATTATGGTGAGCAATGGAAATCGGTCACCAAGAAAGTGTATATATATTTGCATGTGTTGACTTGTGGTTCTGTTTAATCAAATTCAAAGCAGGCAAAGCCATCCATGATGACAAGGTCAGAACAGTAGTCATCTTTGGTGGGGTCATTACTGAGGGTAGAAAAGGGAAAGATTTTCCAGGGGCTGGAAGAACTCTGTATTGTGGGTACAAGAATTTAAGACATGTACAAGTTCATCAAACTATATCATCAACAGGTGAGTACTTCCCTGTGTATAATTACACCACACCAGAAAGAGTTAAAAAAAAGTTCTCTTAGAGTTTAAACATTAGATGGACTGTGAGGAATATGCATTTCTATAACCTGTGCAATCAAAAATCCTGGAGACTATGGGAACTTGTTTAAAGTACAACATGAGTGCTGATAAAAAGAGAAATAAAGTAAAAGCTTAATCACGATTTTGAAAGACTCAAATCTATGCCCCGAAGTATCTGAATCAGGTTTCCACCCAGAAGTAGTAGTTGCCCAAGTTGCAAACCCAACACCTCCAGAGGCCAGTCGTCTCTGCACCTCTCGTTCCTCCCACCTTCCTTATCTCCACTAAAGTTCCATCATTCATCCATTCAAGCCAGAAGCAAAGGAATCAAGCTAGACTTTTCCCGTTAACCAGCCCATCTCCCACCAATCAACTGCATCCCCAAGGTCCTTGAATCCATCCTGCTCTGCACCTCTGCCACGATTCCCAGCTCCCACCACTTGCGCTTAGATGAACATATCTGCCCCCTGACTGGTCTCCACCTCCTCATAGGACTGCTCTGCTCAAATATGGATAGGATCATGCAATTCCTAAGCTTGAAGTTTTTCAGCAACTTTCTTGCATTTTTAGTGAAAGCTGCTCAGTCATGTCTGACTCTTTGCAACCCCACGGACTGTAGCCCGCCAGGCTCCTCTATCCATGGAATTCTTCAGGCAAGAATACTGGAGTGAGTAGTCATCCCCTTTTCCAGGGGATCTTCCTGACCCAGGGATTGAACTCAGGTCTCCTGTATTGCTGGCAGATCCGTCTGAGCCACCAGGGAAGCCCTAGGCCCACATTCAAATTCTCAAACATCATTTATGTGACACTTCGAGAAATGCTGCCTGCCCGTCCCCTATGCCTCCTTAGCCGGTGCATGGCACACTGCCTTGAACCCTCTCCCCACCACATGCTGGCTTCTTCACTTCGAGCAGCTCTTCCAGACTCAGCTCCAGCATGACCTCTGCTCTGCTCCCCTGGCCCCCACTGTTGGGTTGGTTCCCCTTCCTCTGGGTGCTGGCCTGGGTATCACTCTGAGAGGTTAATGATGCCGTACTGGCTGCTGTCCTCAGCAGCACACCCACAGGTCTGTGAATCGATACCAGACAGGGGCTGCATTGTTCACTGTGTGGGGGGCAGAGCTGTACCATGCATGCAGGTGTGTGTGCTTCAGTCATGTCCAACTCTTTTGTGACCCTATGGACTGTAGCCTGCCAGACTCCACTGTCCATGGGGATTCTCCAGGCAAGAATACTGGAGTGGGTTGCCATGCCCTCCTCCAGCGGATCTTCCCAACCAGGAGATTGAACCTAAGTCTTCTGTGTCTCAGGTAGATGGATTCTTTACCCACTGACTCACCTGCAAGGCCTGAGCCTGTGCTATAGGAGCTGTTTAATATATATTTCTTGAATAAATGAAAGATCAAATCACTAACAATAATATGCATATTAGTCTCTTATTACCATAAGCTAAGACCTTTAGAGCTGCCAGCCTAAAGCTGCTTGTGGGTCTTATTGATCCAATTAGAAAACGCTTGATGACAAGGGGCGCATGAGTGAAAGCTTTGGACAGAGGCAACAGTGATATCAGCCCCCCCTAGAGAATATTCAAATATGGATGAGTTACAAATGTCATCTCCATCTTCAGAGAGAAAAGAGCAGCAGATTCAGCCAGAAACACTGATGTTCACACATCTTCATTTCAGATAGCACAATTATCATCAAAAAACGTAACATAAACATTTTTCCCGGCATTGCTGTTGTTCAGTTACGCAGCTGTGTCTGACTCATTGCGGCCCCATGGACTGCAGCACACCAGGCTTCCCTGTCCTTCACCATCTCCCACAATTTGCTCAAACTCATGTCCATTGAGTCAGTGATGCCATCCAACCATTTCATCCTCTGTTGCCCCCTTCACGTTCTGCCCTCCATCTTTTTCAGCATCATGGTCTTTTCCATGGCATGACAGAAAAATTGTTAAAGGAACCAATTAGTCAAATGGTCTTAAAGTATTGTATGGCAGGGAATACTAGGCTGGTGAATTTCCTAAGTGATTTGTTCATAAGTCATTCAATTTGTGCTATGTATAGATTTTTTTTTATATTTTTTTCTTTATGTGGATCATTTTAAAAGTCTTTATTGAATTTTGTTACAATATTGTTTTTGTTTTATATTTTGGTTTTTTGGCTCTGTATATGTGAAATCTTAGCTCCCCAACCAGGTATCAAGCCCACACCCCCTGCATTGGAAGGTGAAGTCTTAAGCATGGAAGTCCTCATGCTTTGTATAGTTATGCTGTCAGATTGCTAGAAATAGGCTGTGTGGTATCAAGTAAAAATATGACTTTGAGGACAAGGTGAAAACACACTAAGGAAGCAGAGGTTCCAAAACCAATTCTGACTTCTAACATGAACATGATCAATTTTTCAGACTGACTTTTTACTTCCTTTCCAAAAGGATGCCAGCGAAGCACTTATGAATTTATCAATATAAACAAAAGATGGAAAAATTTAAGCTTTTGGACAGCTTACTTTTCCACAATGAATCATAATTAATCTTCAACATTTCTGAGTCTTAAGTGAAAGGCTAATGCATATTAAGACAAAGATGCCTAAGGATACACTATCTCTACCACATCAAAACAGCTCTCATAACTCATCTGTTCTTAGGTCTTCATTCCTATGAAATCCTCTAGAGCACGGAAGCTGAGAGTGAGCCAGAACACAAGAATCAAACTCAGTTCTAGCATTTATCAGCTCTGTGCTTTCAGGCAGGCTCCTCTGCCTTACGATGCCTCGGTTTTCTCATCTGTAAAATGGAGATATGAGCATTTCACCTCTTGGGCCACTGGAAATACTAAGCGAGTTAATTCATGTGTGTGTCAAGAAGTGCATGACACACATGATGCTTAACCAGAGTCAGCACTCTCCATCTCCTGGTGGGCAGCCAGAAACAACAGTAAATCAAGGCAATTCCTGCCCCATAGGATTATCCCAACAATATTATTATAAAATTTAACTTGTCATATTAAGACTGCATAACCTAGTCGTAGAAAGATCAGAGAAGGCACAGTAATCAACAACTGGATTCTGAGGGCCAGGAAAAAGTGAACTGATATCTAGCATTGTGCAGAGAGCCTCAATCTGAGTTTTCCACTGATTAAAGAATTTTAAAGATTAAAAGGTATTAAGGTAACAGGCCCCACAACAATTGTTACAATTTCTGAATCACATATGTCATTCAACACTATTGCAAAAGCAGTCACCTTACTATACAAAATAGCAACTCAGTTCAGTTCAGTTCAGTTCAATCGCTCAGTCATGTCTGACTCTTTGCGACCCCATGAATTGCAGCACGCCAGGCCTCCCTGTTCATCACCATCCCCCAGAGTTCACTCAGACTCACTTCCATCGAGACAGTGATGCCATCCAGCCATCTCATCCTCTGTTGTCCCCTTCTTCTCCTGCCCCCAATCCCACCCAGCATCAGAGTCTTTTCCAATGAGTCAGCTCTTTGCATGAGGTGGCCAAAGTATTGGAGTTTCAGCTTTAGCATCATTCTTTCCAAAGAAATCCCAGGGCTGATCTCCTTCAGAATGGACTGGTTGGATCTCCTTGCAGTCCAAGGGACTCTCAAGAGTCTTCTACAACACCACAGTTCAAAAGCATCAATTCTTCGGCACCCAGCCTTCTTCACAGTCCAACTCTCACATCCATACATGACCACAGGAAAAACCATAGCCTTGACTAGATGGACCTTAGTCAGCAAAGTAATATCTCTGCTTTTGAATATGCTATCTAGGTTGATCATAACTTTTCTTCCAAGGAGTAAGCATCTTTTAATTTCATGGCTGCAATCACCATCTGCAGTGATTTTGGAGCCCGCCAAAATAAAGTCTGACACTGTTTCCACTGTTTCCCCAACTATTTCCCATGAAGTGATGGGACCGGATGCCATGGTCTTCATTTTCTGAATGCTGAGCTTTAAGCCAACTTTTTCGCTCTCCTCTTTCACTTTCATCAAGAGGCTTTTGAGTTCCTCTTCACTTTCTGACTCAANGATTTAGGTCATACCTGAATGGTCTAGTGGTTTTCCCTACTTTCTTCAATTTAAGTCTGAATTTGGCAATAAGGAGTTCATGATCTGAGCCACAGTCAGCTCCTGGTCTTGCAACTAATTCATGAATATTATTCTTTCATAAGAATAATTAAATGATGCAACATAAAGTAAGACTAAGAAAATAACAGGAAATAAGCAAAGCCAGTACAATCATTACAAGTAACTACTGCTAACTCTCCACCTCACATCCTCTTTGGTAAAGGACAAACTATAGTGCACAGTGCATCACTCAAATTTTTATGACACCAAATGACAAATGACAACTTCTGGAGCAGGTCTGTCAGAATTCAGCTTCTCTTGATCCACCTCAAATATCAACCTAAAGTGAAAGAAAGTGAAAGTGAAAGTCGCTCAGTCGTGTCCGACTCTTTGCGACCCTATGGGCTATTCAGTCCATGGAATTCTCCAGGGTAGAATACTGGAGTGGGTAGCCTTTCCCTTTCTCCAGGGGACCTTCCCAACCCAGGGATTGAACCCAGGTCTCCTGCATTGCAGGCAGATTTTTTACCAGCTGAGCCACCAGGGAAGCCCCAGTATCAACCTAAGTAATTAGTAAATAGTAACAGCCACAGCCACCATTCACTGGGATCTTGTTATGTGCCAGAAAGGATGCATATGAATCAAATCTTCATTTTCATTTGCTTCAGCTGTTAAATATCTCATCAAAAAAAAAAGCACCTTATTCCAGCCCCCAGTCCCCTCACCCCTATAGCCACCACTTAGTATTTTATAATTATGTTCCAAGGAAATTTGGGGGGCTCATTTATAAAACACCAAAACAGAAGCACAGAGCTTTTTGGTCAGAAAATAATATTATATTTCATACCTTCATTAAAGTCAGATTGATATTAAAAAAAATATCAACCATAACTAGAAAAAAGTGCTGTAGACACTCGTTATTTTTAGGAAAACATAAAACAACTTTCTTTAAAGGAATGGAGAGTGAGCAAAATGCAAATTCAGTAACCTGCTCTGCATTCTCAGGTAAGAAACAAGGCACACTGGCGTACTGCTCAGTAACACAGAGCAAGTTACAAATGCAGGACGGAAACACCAGCTCTCCCGACTCTGCGCATCTTTCCTAAACAAAAAATACACACATATGCCCAGAAGTTATCCTGTCAAAGATCAGTTTCTCCATGGATTTTGTTTCTCATTCACGTTATAATGCCAACAATGCAGTTCCATATATTATAAATGTACAACGTACAACTATCAAAACTTAGAACTACCCAACCATTAAATAAGTAAATATGAGCTGTGGTATAACTAAAAATAGTCCTTGATTAGAAAAGGCTTTTTCCCCTTGAAATTGAGTATTTCGACAAATTCTGGCAGGCACAATTATTTCTACCGAAATCAATACTTCTAGTGCACATCATCACTACAAAATTCACATGAAACGTAAAATGAAAAATATGAGTAAAAACT
Source organism: Redunca redunca (assembly GCA_006410935.1). NCBI lineage: Eukaryota > Metazoa > Chordata > Mammalia > Artiodactyla > Bovidae > Redunca > Redunca redunca. The sequence continues at coordinate 365,530 of SJYQ01002418.1, forward strand.
GAACCAATAAATAACATGGAAACAAAAAAAGGAAATAAAACACAGAAACAAGAGGAAATACATTTGAGAAAGAGATGTTGGAGAATCCTCACTTAATAAAATATTTTTCCCACTTAGAGAATAAGACATTTATATGTTAATTTCTGATTACAGGAAGAGTTAATGTCTTCTCTAAAAGGCATTTGAAAGCACAGGCTTTGATTGAAATGCTGTCCCCATTCTTTAAACTCAATGATGATGAGAGGGACGTGTTGGGGAAGGGAGGGAAAAGCAGAGTGATGGAAGTAACCCAGTGGGCTGGCAGAAAGGACTCCAGGGCACTCAATCACAAGTCCCAGATAGCCTGGACCATGTGGGGTACAAGGATGCTTTTAGGAAAGATGGGCAGTGTGGGCTGTGGGGGAGGACCAATGTCACCAATTCATGCACTGTTCAATTTTTATCTGAAGGCAAGTCTGCCTCCACATCCTCCCATCAGATAGCCTGTCAATCAAAACAAGGGAAAAAACCCACAACCTAACTTCTACTACTATCACCATCTATGATAGCAAAAATCATATAGTGTTTTGATCATGAACACTCCTCAAATTCTACCTCAACCAGTAAGTACTAGACTCTGTCTGATGCGTATTCCCCATTACTTTGGCTCAACTGGCCTAAACACACAAAATTTTGCTTTTAAATTTAGGATAGGTATAATTAATCCTCTTCTCTCAGGAATTCTACTCTCCATAGAATTTTTTCCATACAGCATCTTCTAAATTAAACAAAAAAGAAAAAGGAAATACTTGTAATGAAATGCCATACCTGGTGGTACTTCTTGCTGTTCCTCTGCAGGGGGCATGTGCAGTTCTGAAATATTAAATAAATAATAAAATAAATAAAAAACCACTCCATTACAGATTGCTGTCCAGCGTTTAAAGACTACAGATCTTTAAGTTGGCATGATTATTTTTACAGACTCTTTGGGGGTTTTATTGTAATTTATCATAAAGCATTAGGTTTTCGCACCAACACAATAAAGAAAAATGAGCTACAACTTTGTAAAAGTTTGTATATTTCTCAACTGTCCTGAACCACAGGCTTTAAAGCATTATCTGCCTAACTGACTAACCTCAAAACTTACTCTCTGGCGAAGGAGATATGAGCCAAAGCCCAAGTTTTCACCACAATTTTGCATCAGACTTGATAAGAAAGCTGTTGAAAGATATTTAAAGCATCTTGTTTCTTGTTAACAATACAAAAAATTAAATTCCAATAGAATATTTAAAATGTATCACTATCCTTAATAAACTCATTTTTGAAATATAATGCTCAAGGTAACTTATTCTAAAACTAGCCAAAAATATGGATACGAATTATAACATCTAGTCTTTTTTTGTAGACATCAACCCACTTACAACTAAAGAAACTGTAAGCCTCACCACCCAATGGTATAATGATATATTGATCTGATTCGTTCTATAAAATTACATCACATGTTAGTATCTTCATCCCTAACAACACAGTGGGTGAGCAGGAAGTACCTTAACTGAGACGCTATCAAGAAATAAAATTGTTATCTTTCCTTTTGTTCAAGATTTTGTGTAACAGGCTTTGGTCAAAAAGAGAATATTTTATTAGTGTTTTCTAAAACTCAAAATATTTATGCAGCTATTTTAATCATTTTTCTTCTTGCATTAATTTGCTTCTACTTGTGAGAATGCTCAAAACTGTTGGAAATATTTCAAATAAAAGGAAAAAGAAGCATCGTACATATTTTCTCCAACTGAAAAGACACAACTTTCAACGCACTTCTGTCCACGGATAACTCCTTTTCATGACACCACCTCCTCCTACTTAGGGCAGTCCTCCTCACCCTAATATGATACTTTCTACTATACAATCCTGATTTAATCTCCATCACTGCCTTTCTCATAATCTTTACTTTATCATTTCATTGGTCACTAGAGTGCCAGCCCCCAGTGAAAACAGAATTCTAACTCTCTTATTCACTCTCATCCTCCGATCCCCTGAGCACTGTCAAGACAGCAAATAGTAAATGTGTGATAAATGCTTGTTGAAGAAATGAATATAACTTTTTATAAAAAGTAAACAAATTTCTATTAAATTAACTTACCTTCTAAAATTGTGTTTGAATTGTCTACAGCATGATCTAAAAAAAAAAAATTAAGCACATCTTACATTAACTCATTTTCACAACTTCTTTAAATTAGTATATTTGTTTGGAGACCTAAATTTGACTCTTTTTAGATTGGGGTTTCTTATAGAGAGATTCATTAGAATATCAACTTTAATTTCTAAATTATAGTCAAAGAATACATCAATAGGCTGGGGATGTCTTTAGTGGTCCAGTGTCTAAGGCTCTGCACTCTCAACACAGAGGGGCCCAGGGTTCAATCCCTAGTCAGGGAACTAGATCCCGCATGCCGCAACTAAGACCTGGTACAGTCAAAAAATAAATAAATATTTAAAAATCAATTGATTTTAAAATAGGGTGGCATTATCTCTGCTGACATAAACCTTGCACTATAAACAGGATAAATATATCAACATGATCCAATTCCTTAGTGACTTAAGAATGTCTTGTATTTCTGACTACATCTATCTTTGTTCCACAAATTATACTCTTTTTAACAAATGGAAGGGGAGCTGACTTGCAGGAAGCTCAATACCTTACCTGAACTTTCTGTCCCTTCATTTTGCAATGGCTCGTACACTACAAAATACACAGAAAAAATACTCCTTTAGCCCAGTATTTCATTAAAACACAAGAGCAGCCATATAGTTCAAAGTCTAGTTTATTCTTGAACCTCTGCGACTTCATTACTAGTAAATGGCAGTTTACAGAGTACAGTGGGGAAGAGTTTGGTTCTGGGGTGAAACAGGCCTAGATTCAAATTGCAGAGTAGCCTCTTCTAGCAAGAGGAACAATTATATATGCTTCCTTCTTGCAAAATGAAGAAAATTAAAGTTCCTCCCCATTCACTTGTTAACAGGATCCCATACTTTGTTTACCCCTGGGTGGTGCTGAATTCCTCTTTTATCCTTTGTGACTGTAGTGGAGGTTCTGAGTTACCCACAGCTCTGCTCTACACTCTGGATCCCAGACCTGGCAGATTCTCTGCTTCGCAGAGTAAGCAATGCTCAGATGTTCCACCTGGGGCAAACGGCCCTGCCTCCAGCCCCTGGGATGAGGGTTCAGCGGGCAGGTCTTAATCCACTACCTTAACCATAGCCCAGGGCTCACCTCTCTCTGCTCCACTGCTTAGGCTCTGGTCTCTGCCACCATCTCCCCTCGTGTCCGGCTAGTTCATAGTTCCCTAGTCAGCCTGATTCCTGCTTTTCCCATCTTCCAAAATGCCTCAAATGTCCTCGTACCCTAAGAGCAAACTGTGTTATAGTCCTAGCACAGTTACAAATGTATTCCCCTTGATCATTTAATAAAGAAAAATATCGAGCATTCACTATCTTTTAGATATTATTCCCAGTGCTTGGGTAGAGTGAGGGACAGCTTGTAATAAATGCTTTTCTATCCTTCTGGTGGTGTTTGGAAGACAAAGGAACAGGGAATACTTGCTCACTCTGTCACCCTGAACTGTGTCCCATTTTAATATGCTCTTCTATCAACTGAAAAACAAACAAGCCTTTTCTTTTTGTTGCTGTTGTCATTTTTATCAGTTTATTTATTTTGTATGTTTTTCTTTTTTATTGAAGTATAGTTGATTTACAATGGCTCAGTCATATAGCAAAGTCATTCAGTTATACATATATGTGTGTGTTTGTGAGTGTATATATATTACATATATATATTTAGATTCTCTTCCATTAAGATTGTCCTTGTCCTCTCTCTCCTCCATTTCACAATCTAATTTCTTCAGAGTCATTTGCACATGCTGTCTTCTCACTTCCTCTCCTCAACCCACTCCAGTCTGTCTTCCAGCGCTGACCACATGCCTGAAAAGACTCCTCTAAGACTACCCACGAGCCCTCGTTTAACCCAGTGGACACTTCCTGCCTTTACTGAATCGGATCTCCTGGCAGCTCCTTCTCTAACAAATGCTCTCATCCTTGGACTCCAGGGCCACCACCCTCTCCTTTGATTCTCTCCTTCCTCCTCGATCTTCATCATCTCACCTCTTTCTGAGCAGCATTAAAGGCTGCCTTTCATCAGAGGGCAGCCGCAGCCCCTCCTCTCATCTCGCTCTCTCCCCTCTCTTAAACTACTTCAGTCTTTGGATTCAATCATGATGCACATTCCGAAGATTCTCAGACTCAGTCGGAAATAGACTTCTCTTCTATGATCCAAATACCATCCATTGGCTAATTTGATAACTCCCCTTGGATGGCTCGGCAGGCACTACCCGCATGGACAGACTGCTCATGCCCTCCCGGCCCCAAACCCATTTTCCAGTCCATCTGTCTTAGGAAAAAGCACTCCATCCACCAGGCACATAAGCACAAAAGTGGATGTGGTTCCCAATACCTCAGGTCATATTCTTATCTTGTTAACATTTTAAATTATATTTATTACAATATTCTGCCTATGAAGATATCTTTACTTTCACAACATCTTACTTAGCATTTTATCTAATTTTATACTTCTTTTAAATTTGATTTTAAAATTCTCTATATCTAGTCTGCAACTTGCATTTGGAACATGTTCTTACGAGCATATTTGGAAAAACACAATAATGACTGGCAGAAATTAGAACACTATCTCAAATCCTATCTCTGCGTGCAATTTTTAAATTCCAAATTCCTCTTTTCTCCTTTAAATTCAAAATCAAAAAGAAAACCTAAATGCATTCACAGTGGCCAAGTTATTTATTAAAAAAAATATTTGTCCCTAGATATAGACTCTAGGATTCTTCTGATGGCATCCTTCACATCCCATCAGGACCTGTGGATGGTGATCTTGGCAGGCTCAAATCTTCAAATCACATGTTTAATAAATTAGCATACTGGATCTACACACAGCTCTTCCTAATTTTCTTTACTTGAAATTCACCAGCTAACATGAGACCACAAGTTTTGGTTTTGAAAGTAGAGACTTCATATTATGCATATTTGAGTGTCAAGCCCTAACCATCCAGCACATAGGAAGTCCTCCACGTCCGACTCAAGACCTACACATCTCTTCATCTTTCTTGTTTCACAGAAAGTTATTCTCAAATGGCTTCTTCCCTTCTATGGAGTTATCTTTGAAGATAATGAAATAAGAAGGATCCACTGTTTGGCTCTATCATTTCTTAGTCAAATGAACGTATGCAAAAGTACTTACATTCTCTGAACCTTACTTCTCTCATCTGGGGAGTAGTGAAAACATAACCGACTTCAGGAAGTTTAATGAAGACAGCATGGGAAGTGCTGGGGCAACAAGAGTAGCTGCAATTGCCTAAGTCAGCATCTGATGCAAGAACTATTTTCTCTGTGCTGCTTTAAGCCCAGAGTGGAGTTCTTCCAGACCTTTCTTCATGGAGAGCAGTCATCTTCATTTAATGAAATTAAGTTGTAGAAGAAACTAGAGTAGGTAAACTCTGACGAAAGTAGTCTTCACTTCCCTGATAGCTCAGTTGGTAAACAATCCTCCTGCAATGCAGGAGACCCTGGTTTGATTCCTGGGTCAGAAAGATCCTCTAGAGAAGGGATAGGCTACCCACTCTAGTATTCTTGGGCTTCCCTTGTGGCTCAGCTGGTAAAGAACCATCTGCAATGCAGGAGACTTGGGTTTGATCCCTGGGCTGGGAAGATCCCCTGGAGAAGGGAAAGGCTACCCACTCCAGTATTCTGACCTAGAGAATTCCATGGATACAGTCCATGGGGTTACAAAGAGCTGGACACGACTGAGCAACTTTCACTTCACTTCACTTCAAAGCAGTCTTCAAGCACAGGACTTAATTTAAAAGGAGCCATAATTATAAAGCAATGAGATTAAATTTTCCCAAAAAATTTGTAACTGCTTCCTAAAGCAACAGAACCACTGGAATGCATAAACCATCTCCCGAAGTAAACTCTGAAAACTACCCATTGCTGGGCTGCTTTAAGTTATGGTATTTGTAGCTAAAAGTATCACTCTCCATACTTTACAGTCAAACTCTGAGTAGACTTTAAAAACAGGTAGCTTAAGGTTAAGAAGCATTTTCAAACCTTGTTCATCATAGTCTTGGTAGGTGACATCATCTGCAAAAAAGAGAATAAAACCAAAATAAGTATTTCTTTAGTCATTACTTTTTAGTCATTTTAGCTAAAAAGCACAACTAAATCTCCAATACAGAATTCTGTTCTTTATATATTTAATGACCACACAATCAGTGAGAAAAGCCTCTGCCCAAAAACAATGATAGGAAAGGACAGGTAAATTATTTTCATAAAAATGTCTCAAATTGGCATAAAGCAAGATATGCAGAAAAAACATTAGGAATTAATATCCTGTTTTATTGTGAGGTAGTGGTAGATGAGATGAAATATGAAAGCCTGAAAGTCTTTCTGAACAATCTATGCAAAGCGAAACATCCTGTATTAGGCGTTAAAATTATCTTTGACCCATCAAAAGAAAAATCATCATGTTAACAGAGCATTGCAACCATAGAGCTGGAAGTAATGTTTAAAATCTAATGAAAACATTCATCAAGTACCTGTTTCTTGGTACGTTCTTTCAGCATCATCTACTACTACTGGTTCACTGGAATCTAAAAAGAAAAAACATACACCTTTGCCAAACATGAAAGAACACGCACATTGCTAGACACTACTCTAAAATATTTACAAATTAGCTCTACTTCTCACAATTGTTAAGATAGACATTATTATTATTTGATAAAATTTAAGCTGAATAACAGGCCATAATTTCCTCTCAAGTCACAAAGATAGGAAGGAGCAGAATGAGAATTTTCACCACATCTGGCTCCACTATATCACACTGCCTCATTCATTCCCAAATATTCTTGCCAGTATTCTATTAGTATTTACAAAATCCCAACAGTGCTCTGAAAAACATCTCCTTTTTCCCCATTTCTCTATGTAATATTAAACTATATTCAGAAATTTGTATAATACTTGGGCAGCCAAAAATGACTCAAGTAGCCAAAAATGACTCAAGTATTATAAAGAGATCTCTATTTTGAATCAGAGTGAATCATTAACCCTGGGTGGAAATGACCTTGGTCACTGCCTGAAACAGAACAGACCTGGATTTTCCTGCTCATATATCATGTCTTCCATATCTTGACTGTAGACTGGCGAAGCTATAAATTAGGAAACAATTAGGAAATGACAAATATGTCTCAGAAAAGGATTATGCTTGATATTTAAAACAGGAAAAGCACAATTTCTAGTGGAGACAAGAAATCAAATCAAAATGATACTTAAACTTACATTCATTCATGAAACAAACAGGTACTAATTTGTGCTAAATGCCAAATACAAAGATGAATAAGAAAGTTTCCATCATCAGTGTAACTGAACTACAAAATCATGGAGCTATATTCTCATTTAGTTAATGAAAATTCAATGACATTCACAGAAAAATGAGGCAGAGACACAGAGCAGTGCAGGTGAGCCCTCCTCCCAGACACACAGCAGGCACCCGCCCAAGAGAGCCTGAGTGAGGACCCACATCCTAGCCTCTCACTTGGACTCAGCACCTGACCACCCCCAGACTACAATGCAATTCTCATGCTCATAGACACCTGTTGCTGAAATGACATAGGTCCTAAATGCCAGCCAACAATATGATGTACTCCCACAGAAAGAGGGGTCTATTCCAACCCCGGGAGAAAAACTGGCCAACACAGGCTTACTGGAAGGTGGTACGTTCATCTCCAGTGTGGCCATACTTTCTGGGGACACATGATATGAGACAAGACAGAACACTGACAGTTCACTGACTTGGTAATTTAGGACTAAAAAACATGCAATTCTACAGCATCTTTTTTTTTCAATTATCTTCTTAAAAAATTTTTTTTCCTATTTATTTTTATTGAGGTATAGTAGGTTTATAATGTTGTATTAATTTCTGCTATACAGCAAAATGATTCAGTATACATACATATATATATATTCTTATTTATATTTTTCCCACTATGGTTTATTACAGGGTATTAAATATAGTCCCCTGAGCTATACAGCAGGACCTTGTTGTTCATCCATTCTATACACGGCAGTTTATATCTGCTAATCCCAAACTCCCACAGTACCTTTTGACTTAATAATTCCACTCCTGGGAATTTATCTTCAGGAAGTAAACTTCAAAAGCACAAAATTATATTCATATATACACGTATCTATATGTAGATATATACACATATCTATATATGTGTGTTGAAGAAGGCGATGGCACCCCACTCCAGTACTCTTGCCTGGAAAATCCCATGGACGGAGGAGCCTGGTAGGCTGCAGTCCATGGGGTCACAAAGGATCAGACATGACTGAGTGACTTCACTTTCACTTTTCACTTTCATGCACTGGAGAAGGAAATGGCAACCCACTCCAGTGTTCTTGCCTGAAGAATCGCAGGGACGGGGGAGCCCGGTGGGCTGCCATCTATGGGGTCGCACAGGGTCGGACATGACTGAAGTGACTTAGCAGCAGCAGCATATATGTGTGTACATACAAATATATATATATAATTGTGGTATAACATAGTATATAATAATAATCATGTATTATATATTATTATGTATTACATAATAATCATTTTATGTTTCTTTTATAGGAAAACATTAATTAAAACAGAATAGTACCAAATTAAAATCTTACCTGTCTCTTCTATGTGGTAGCTATCTTCAGTTTCTGAAAATAATAACATTAAATAAAGATTACTATACCCTAATAAATTTATATATTTATTTATATATTTTATATGTATATTCTGGATGAATGTTTAGCACTGATTTTATTTTGAAAGCAAATAGGTATTAAAACAAAACAAGAAAATATCAATAAATATCTGCTAAATATCTTTCACTAGAACTACATTTAGAAATGCTTCACATATTTTTCTTATAGGATCCAGTTAACAGTGCCACAAAGATGACAAACACCGTAACCTGAGCTAAAAAGGGAGGGTGATTTAGTCAGAGTAAAGGCTTGGGCTTCCCACGCGGTGACTGTGATAAAAAATCTGCCTGCCAGTGCAGGAGATGCAAGAGATGGAGGGTTCAATCTCTGGATCAGGAAGATCCCCTGAAATAGGAAATGGCAATCCGCTCCAGGATTCTTGCCTGGAAAAGTCCATGGACAGAGGAGCCCGGTGGACTGTAGTCCATGGGGCCATAAAGAGTTAGGCACGACTGTTCTCACAACACAGTGACAAAGGCTGTGTCCACATCTCAGCCCCCCTTTGCCAATCTATTTTCTAGACATGTCCTGCCATTTTCAGAAGCAAAAGTAGAGTCTCTATGTGGAAACACAAAGGCAGAACCAAGGGCCTTTAGATGTGTGGGGAGCTGAAAGGTCGATGTGTTGATACCTTCATCTACATACCCGATGGCCAAGTGCTGCCACTCACATGACCTGTTAATGTAACAGCCATAGGTACATAAGTATTTTTAATTTCTGAAGACTCATAACAAGCAACTTTTACATTCAAACTGAATCTATGTCCCAATTAAAAATCAGGTCAGAAAATAAAGTTTCTTCAATTTAAGAATTTTTTAGAAGTGTTTCTGCCCACTCTTGATTTATAACTCCTAACCTCAAAAATATCAAATTCCTTGTATTTCCGATTATTTGAGTGTCTTAATTCAAACTTGTTGTATAAGCATCATCTATAATATCAACTGTCAGGCTTCCTTAGTCATCCTGGCCAAAGATGGGAAGGAGCAAGACATTCCTGGGAAATGATGAAATCATTTCATCAGCATTCCTATTCAGAAATGTTTTCCCATAGAAATCATGATATTTATGATATCAGAAGGTCTAAAGTTCAAAAGCTAGTCTGTAAATGTGTATTTTCAATGCACAAGTGAGATCATACACATGTTGAAAAGCATTTTGAACTTAAATCTTCCTCCCTAACTATGTATCTGATACAATTCTGTAGCTTGGTATGGAAACCAAACCATCACTTACGATGTTATTTCTATGGGAAAGTGTACTATCTGCTCTCAACAACAGGCAAGAACATAAGCTTTTGGAAATACATTTATTCATAAATTAGGAGCTGTTTGCTTCTCAAGTAGTTCCCCGATATATTAAATATATTAATATAAATTTGTGAGAAGTAGATCTATTTGTGAGAAGTATATCTACTTAATTCCTCATAAGGTTTATGCTTTAAAATAGTCCCTGCAACCATTTACCAACAGCATTGTCTGGAGGCTACCTATTCCCTCAGTTCTTGCATGGCCTGGACAAGTCCCATGAGCAGCTCTGCCTGACTCCCACTGGCTCCAAGCGCGGACATTCAAGCCTTAACCCATCCAGATACAGCAAAGCGGGATGTGAAGTAAGGCCCAGGAGACAGTAAACAGCCCAATCACACCTGTGCTCAAACCTGGTGGCACTTATATACCCCCGAGGAGCTTTTACAATCCCCCATTTTGGGGGCCCCACATCCCAAACACTCCAATTCACTTTGACTAGGGTGGGCCACTGGAATTATTTTAAAGGCTCAACAGGGGACGCTGAAATGCAGCCAGGATCAGAAGCAGTGCAATGGGACAGTAGCCCGTCTTAGTGGATCCTATTCATAAGAGGGTTTCTCTCTGAATCTAGGACGCCATGGCTCCAGACCCTCCTAGCTTTACTAGCGCTGTGGATCTGATCTACTGCCTGTTTCTCACCGTTCTGTCTACTGCTCTGAACTCAGCTTAGGCTGAGCTAAACCTTGAACCCTGCCAAGCACCTCCAGTCTAGAGCCTCTGCAGCCAGTGGTCAGTTCAGTCCCTCAGTCGTGTCCGACTCTTTGCGACCCCATGAACTGCAGCACGCCAGGCCTCCCTGTCCATCACCAACTCCCAGAGGTCACTCAGATTCACGTCCATGAGTCAGTAATGCCATCCAGCCATCTCATCCTCTGTTGTCCCCTCTCCTCCTGCCCCCAATCTCTCCCAGCATCAGAGTCTTTTCCAATGAATCAACTCTTCCCATGAGGTGGCCAAAGTACTGGAGTTTCAGCTTCAGCATCATTCCCTCCAAAGAAATCCCAGGGCTGATCTCCTTCAGAATGGACTAGTTGGATCTCCTTGCAGTCCAAGGGACTCTCAAGAGTCTTCTACAACACCACAGTTCAAAAGCATCAGTTCTTCGGTGCTCAGCCTTCTTCACAGTCCAACTCTCACATCCATACACAACCACTGGAAAAACCATAGCTTTGACTAGACGGACCTTAGTCAGCAAAGTAATGTCTGCTTTTCAATATGCTATCTAGGTTGGTCATAACTTTTCTTCCAAGGAGTAAGCATCTTTTATTTTCCTGGCTGCAGTCACCATCTGCAGTGATTTTGGAGTCCCCAAAAATAAAGTCTGACACTGTTTCCCCATCTATTTCCCATGAAGTGATGGGACCGGATGCCATGATCTTCATTTTCTGAATGTTGAGCTGTAAGCCAACTTTTTCGCTCTCCTTTTTCACTTTCATCAAGAGGCTTCTGAGTTCCTCTTCACTTTCTGCTATAAAGGTGGTATCATCTGCATATCTGAGGTTATTGATATTTTTCCCAGCAATCTTGATTCCAGCTTGTGTTTCTTCCAGTCCAGCATTTCTCATGATGTACTCTGCACAGAAGTTAAATAAGCAGGGTGACAATATACAGCCTTGACGTACTCCTTTACCTATTTGGAACCAGTCTGTTGTTCCATGTCCAGTTCTAACTGTTGCTTCCTGACCTGCATACAGATTTCTCAAGAGGCAGGTCAGGTGCTCTGGTATTCCCATCTCTTTCAGAATTTTCCACAGTTTCTTGTGATCCACACAGTCAAAGGCTTTGGCATAGTCAATAAAGCAGAAATAGATGTTTTTCTGGAACTCTCTTGCTTTTTCCATGATCCAGCGGATGTTGGCAATTTGATCTCTGGTTCCTCTGCCTTTTCTAAAACCAGCTTGAACATCAGGAGTTCACAGTTCATATATTGCTGAAGCCTGGCTTGGAGAATTTTGAACATTACTTTCTAGCATGTGAGATGAGTGCAATTGTGCAGTAGTTTGAGCATTCTTNTCTTCTTTTCACAGCTATTTGTAAGGCCTCCCCAGACAGCCATTTTGCTTTTTTGCATTTCTTTTCCATGGGGATGGTCTTGATCCTTGTCTCCTGTACAATGTCACGAACCTCCATCCATAGTTCATCAGGCACTCTATCTATCAGATCTAGGCCCTTAAATCTATTTCTCACTTCCACTGTATAATCATAAGGGATCTGATTTCAGTCATACCTGAATGGTTAGCAGTTTTCCCTACTTTCTTCAATTTAAGTCTGAATGTGATAATGAGGAGTTCATGATCTGAGCCACAGTCAGCTCGTCTTGTTTTTGCTGTTACATGAGTGCTATAGACTCTGAGGATTACTACATGGCGGGGTGGGGTGTGTTGTGTAACGGCTCGCTTCGTACTGGGTGTCATCAGCCACCCCATGGCCTAGTTTCAGCATAGGCTTGTTTTCTTGTATCACTCTTAATTTTTGGCTGCACCGGGTCTTCATTGCTGTGTGCAGGCTCTCTCTAGGGGTGGCGAGTGGGGGCTACTCTCTAGTTGTGGTGCACAGGCTTCCCACTGCGGTGGCTCCTCTGATTGCAGAGCACAGGCTCCAGGGCACATGGGCTTCTGCAGTTGCGGCTCTTGGGCTCCAGAGTGCAGCTTCAGTCATTGTGGCCCATGAGCTTAGCTGCTCTGGAGCATGTGGGATCTTCCGAATCCAGGGACTGAACCTGTGTCTCCTGCATTGGCAGGTGGATTCTTAACCACCAAGTAGTCTCTCTTGCATTACTCTTTAGAGATAAAACATCTCTCTAAAAAAAAATGTTTCCTTCATACTCTTTTAAGTATAATATGATATACAATTTGTATATTTTCAAATAACATAAAGCAGAGTACAAACTTGTGGCTTAAAATCATTTATGAATTCATTAATGTCTCAAAGGACTACTTTCACAAGAATACAGAGAACAGACCCCAAAAGAACAAAGCATGTGGACTTTATTTAGCAGGGCTCTAAATAACCATGGCAGCCTCATATTAAAACAGAACAGAGCAATAAGTATATGAATGAAAAGTTTTCTATATGTCAGTAGTGAATAGCTACCATTCTAACCATTCTAACTGACAATACAAAGTAAATGACTCAACTGATACTTAAATAGCTAGCATTTAATTTAAAATATTGATACATGCAAACCAGTCAATATGAAGTCTGGTCCATATGTAGAGTACATTGGGCCTGCCTCCTGGTTTTCCAAATAAAATTTCACTGAACACAGCCACACTTACTCAACTGGGCATTGTCCAGGGCTCCTTCTGCCCCACAGCAGCAGAACTGAGAAGCTGCGATAGTGGTTTTACGGTCTGCAAAGCCTAAAATAATGACCAGCTGGCCATTTACAAAAAGAAAAAAGGTTTGCCAATTCCTAGGTTACAAATTGTATTCTTCCCACTGTAGTCACAGAGTTCATTTTAGATCAAGACCTTTGGTAGATTATTAAGGTCAATATTTCATCAGTCGCTTGAATTTTTTATAACAAATGGTATTCCAGGATGGAGAGTCCAGTAATTGTACTGAAGGATTTCACTTATATCCTATAAGAAATGCATAAATTCTCAGAATTCCTCTTACTGTGCTTTGAATTTAAAAACTGGGACATTTATTTATTTTAGGGAAAAGACTCATTTTATTGGTTTTTAGCTTCAAGTTAAAGAAAAAAATCTTTAGATAAAAGTTAAATATTGGTTTTAAAAAACTTCAACAATCCTAATTACAAATGACTCATTGCGCTTTATTCAGAAACCAAAAACAAAAGTGTTCTACCTTCATGAACGGCTCCAGTTCCCACGGGTTCGTATCTGTCATCTGCATCACTTCCTACTAAGACATGGTCTTCGGGTTGCAGTTCTTCTGCTCGTCCTTCTGGTTCGTGGTCTAGGTTCTCTCCTTGAACAATAATAATGAACAAAGTGACAGAGGTCTACGCCAAGGGCCCCTGGCAGCAGCCAACAAAAACACCAACGTCCCATCTGCAAGGCTGCACGTACCCACTGCAGCTGCTGGGCACGCCATGCCCCTCCTCCGGGCCACTGCACACGCCAAAGCTCTATCCTCTTTCTGGCCAAAGCCTAGTTCACCTGAGGGGTCAACTGGTCTTTTTTCACTAGAACTCACCAAGGATGGGACCCCACCTGTTTTAGCGGCTCTGTCTGCCCAGCACCTGGGGCTATGATTAGCCATGAGAAGGTCTCAATCCATATTTAGTAAGTGAATAAATACAGAATTCTTACTACATTTGCCTCTTCAATGATCGCTAGACCAGAGAAAAGGTCACCTTGTGATCTTCTGTTGAGAATTGACATAAAATTCCACATAACAGTTTTAGACAACTCTATGTACATGTTCTACTGCAAAGAACAGCTGACCACCAGCTAAACCATATGCGAGGTCATCAGCATTAGGTCAGATGCATTATTCTTTGCTTCTAAAGGTTCCTGTGTTTAGCCCTTAAGTTATGTCAAGATGCTCCTTTTCTGTTATGAGACTGGCATGGTATACTTAACCATTTCTCTTCCCTTGTGTAGATGTTGGACATGCTGTGTGACTCCACTGCAGCACGGGTTCCCTGGTCATTGTGGTCTGAGACATCCTCCCAGTAGTAACTTGACATGGCCTCATGCAGAGGATGTTCCACATATACCATTCTAACTAGAGAACTCAAGTCAGCCAGACAATGGTGTGCAGTGCAGTATCGCTCTAGGAATCAGGTCCAGCTAGATCTACCTATACCAGCTGTGTGTGACCCTGGGCCAGGGACTTAACTGCTTTGGGCCTAAGATTTCTCTTCTGAAAAAAGGAATAATAAGTGTACCTACTCATAGCATTGTTATGAGGACTGAAGGGCTTAGACAAATGCCTGGCCCATAATAAATAAGGGCTTCCCTGATAGCTCAGTTGGTAAAGAATCTGCCTACAAGCCAGGAGACCCCAGTTTGATTCCTGGGTTGGGAAGATCCACTGGAGAAGGGATAGGCTACCCACTCCAGTATTCTTGGGCTTCCCTTGTGGTTCAGCTGGT
Source organism: Redunca redunca (assembly GCA_006410935.1). Classification (NCBI taxonomy): domain Eukaryota; kingdom Metazoa; phylum Chordata; class Mammalia; order Artiodactyla; family Bovidae; genus Redunca; species Redunca redunca. The sequence continues at coordinate 380,746 of SJYQ01002418.1, forward strand.
AAAGAACTACCTGCAATGCAAGAGACCTGGGTTCAGTCCCTGGGTTGGGAAGATCCCCTGGAGAAGGGAAAGGCTACTCTCTCCAGTATTCTGGCCTGGAGAATTGTATGGACTATATAGTCCACGGGGTCGCAAAGAGTCTGACGACTGAACAACTTTCACTTTCACTATAATAAGTAAATTTTATTGTTGCTGTGCCGCTGTTGTTAATATTTTTACCATCATCGTCACCACAGTGGTAACAATAATACGATTTCTACTGCTATTGAACTTTCCCCTCAAACTGCAGGACGGTGTTCTTAGTCACTTTACTTGATGAGTTCTTAGTCACTTTAGTCACTTGGTGTGGCCCAGTGATGCAACGGGGCCATTAGGCCCTTTTATGTTGACACTGTTTTCCGTCTTCTTATTACAGCCTCCTATCTTGTTCCTCATTTCAGATTTTCTGCTTCTCAGCACACCAATCAATTTTTCCTGTCACTAACTGTATGGCTCTTTTTTTCTTCTAGTCATGTTCCTCATTTATTTATTCAGTGTAATTTTACAGGTTTTACGTGGGCAGGGCTGGGCTCTCTTGCCCATCTATTCTACAGAAGCCCTTGTTTTCAGCAGAAGCACCATACACTGTCTGAGCGTCTCCATGACCCAGGGACAGCCTGCCAGGAGGAAAACTGTCTCCTGAGAGCTCACGAGACCTCAACAGAGGCACGGCCAATGCCCTCTGCAACTGCCGCCCCAACCCTATGAGGGAGCAATTATCCAACTTTGAAGGGTAAAGGGCTTGAAGAACTGTGCTAAAGCCACACAGCTAATAAAAGTAACCACAGGACCAGAACGCGACAATGAAAGACAGAAGGATGGGGACAGAGAGCCTACGTTAGAGTGTCAAGGAGGCAAGTGTGGCCTGATAAGATGTGAAGACTGGACACACACACACAGATACTAACAGAAGACAGAACAAGCCAAAGGTCCTAGGGCAGAGACAGGCCTGGCGATTACAGAGAAGAGAGAGGCCAACTAGGCTCAAGAAAAGTGATGAAGGGGAGAGAGGTCAGGCCCACAGCAGGCTTGGCCACGTCAAACACTGGGTGCAGAGGAGCAAAGCCGGAAGCAAAGACCCAAGTGGATGGAAGAGGGGATGGCGGTGCTGACATTGCGGAAGTCAGAATACATTTTGGAGGCAAAGCTGAAGGGCCTTGCTGATGGAAGATGCATGAGAGGGGAAGAGGAGAAAGAAATCAAGGAAAACTCCCAGGATTTTAGCTTTGGCAACTGAATGGATAAAGAGACCACTAACTAGAATATAAAAGACTAGAATAAAACATTTTTTTCAGTGGAGCTGTGAGATGGAGAGGAATCAAGAATTTCAGTTTTAGGAACATTCTGAGTCTGAGATATCCATCAAACATGCATATAGAGATAAGAATAGTTATCTTATCTCTAGTTATTCAGTTAGGTAAATCCAGGAGCTTAGATGAGAGATCAGGGCTGCAGATATATATTCATTAGTAGTATTTAAAGCCACGGTCTGCGGTTTTCTGAGGAGAAAGTCTTGACAAAGAAGAGATTCAGGGAATCCAGGTGCTAGACTGGCGTCCTTCCTCCAGTGTCTGGCTTCCTGCATCCATCCACCCAGATGTCCACCCCACCCTCCACTTCCTTCTCCCCCAACCTTGGCTGAAATTTACTTTGAACAACCATCTCGACTCACTCAGATCCTCAGTACAACCTCCCTGTCCCATCTTCCTACTGACAATCCCTCCACCTCATTTTTCACGCTGCAGATAGAATACACAATACTCCTTCACGTCCTCCAATGGTTTCAACTCCTCTTAGCATCAAGTGAAAACATTCCTTCCCCTCATCTCTCCACCTGTGTTCAGATCTTTTTGGTCCCTGGACTTTCAGACATGCCATGCCCTCTACTTAAAACTTTGCTAACAGCCTTTCACTGGCGAAGCATTGCACCATCCTCCAGCTCCTAAATCAAAATGTCATTCCTCCAGGAAGCCCCTGGTGACCCCAAAGTCTGAGTAAGTCCCACACAGCATCATGTATGTCACCATCACAGCACTTACCTCATCATATTGAAATCAACCATGTACTGAGATTGCATCCTCCTTGGCTTAGGTTAAAGTTGAAATTTTTTAAAAAGATGTAGGAAAGGAAAGCCTGTGTTTGCTCACACAGGCAGGTGAGGTAGCTTTTCTGGCTGAGAAGAAATGGTACTAAAAGGACACAGGCTCCTAGACCCCTACTAGCCAAGGGCAAAACCCTCAAACTCAGCCAAAGCTGGTCTCCCCAGTGGAGCATAGATGGAGCCTGATGGATGCTTGACACTTAACCGCAAAATACCCAAGATGGACTAAGATACTTTAGCCGGCCCTCAAAAGCCCAATTTAAATGATGGGGAGTTGTTTGTTTTTAAGAAACATAAGTTTTTTCCTTTAGGGCCACCTTCAGCTCACACCAACACACTAGAAGTATCAGCACAACACCTGTTCTGCACTTCTCAAAACCCTCCTGTTACATTTTAGTGCGGTGCGTGTGTGCAGTCGCTTCAGCCGTGGCTGACTCTTTGAGACCCCATCAACTGTAGCCCCCGGGCTCCTCTGTCTGTGGGATTCTCCAGGCAAGAACACTGGAGTGGGTTGCCATGCCCTCCTCCAGGGGTCTTTCCTACCCAGGGATCAAACCTGCAGCTCTTGGGTCTCCTGCGTTGGCAGGTGGGCTCTTTACCACTAGAGCCGCCTGGGAAACCCTTTGGGGGTTCTGTGTTTTTATCAACGGATGAGTCAAGTAACAGTCTTAGCAAACATTGGTTTCTAGAGTACCATTTAACATTCTCCATACAGAACTTAAAACTTTTTAGATGTAAGAGCTAAGGAAATGCTTTACATTCTCTAAGTAAAAACAGCATTTTCGCGTCTTCTCTAATAATATGATCTATGTAATTAAAAGTTTCTTTTTGCTCTGGTGGCCACCCAAGCAGTCAGTATAATTTGAGGGCTGAAAACAGTTCCCAGAGAGCCTATTATAGTTTGCCTGGTTCTCTTCTATTTCCCCCCTCCTGTTGCTAATGTTATTTGTTCTTGATGTATCATTGGTCATGCTATCGTTGGTCTCCATTTGTTTATTCTCTTAACAATAAAATGGGGCAAAATAAAACTAGTGCAATGTTATTTTAAAAACACTTGTCTTCTAATAACTTTTAAAAGCTCACTCAATTAATACTTAAATTTTAAAATAATATCAAAGTCATTTTATGTAGTTAACCATCATTTTAGTAATACATGAAACATATTTTAATTCATACCATGTTCTGAGTATACTGTTTCATCAAGTGACTGAACTTGTTCGTGTACTTCATCTTCAATATTCTGAGGTCCTAAAATAATTAAAACATAACTAAGTAGAAAAAATTTAGACATTAAAGCATAACATGAAATGTGACCTCCACGTATACATATTAAAATGAATATATTGGATTAATCAGCTATGCACCTTTTTCATAACAGCTCAATCCTTTGTTTTGGGTTGACAAACATGGTAGATATTTAAAATTGGTTTTGAGAACAGATATAAATGCTAAAAGACTTCTCCATAAGATATCAAAAAATAAGAAATAAATCAGGTTCTGATTTTTCTTAAAAAAAAGAAAAAATTATTTCAGTTTCTAGTTAACAAAGTTCACATTCATAACAGAATAAAGAAAATAGGAAGGGCAAAGTTTTCAGAAAAGGAAGTGCTGGGAAATAAAGATAAAATGCAGAAGATGAAGTCAACATACATTAAAGCACAGAGTCAACCACTGTCTTTCCCAGTAGTCAGGAGAAAAGGCCCCTTGGCTGGTGTGAGGGTTGGCTGCTTGCTCTCAGAAGGTGTTAGGAAGTGTGGGTAGAAGACCCTACAAGACAATCCTCTCAGCTTTGGAGACCGTCATCTGACAGTCACATCCATAGATTCAAACAGATTTAAATTGCAGACGTGAACACTAGTCATGACATTGCGACTGTACCGTGGGGCTTATATTTTTAGGCTTATTGCAACATCATACACAAACAAGAAGCTATAACTACATTGACACTACTACAAATTTTCTGTCTAACAGCCATCATCTATATTCATCAAATAGAAACAGCACCAGACTCAATATCATGAATGCCATCACATGAGATAAACACCGAGAACATCAGTTATACTGAGAAGGTAATCTTCAATGACAAAAACAGAGTAAGTTAATTTGAACTTCAGGTTGGACAAAAGCAGAAGACTCTATTTTGCTAATTATTCTGCAAAACCGTTTTCTAAAGCCACACAGAGTGCCTTCTAGTTTTACAGATGTTTACATTTCACAAACTACTTTTATATCTATTCTCACAGAATTCCAGGGGAGCCTGCCAATCTCTGCTCTGCCCTCACACAATGCCCACGAGAGCTTCCCAGCTGAGTTCCCAGTTTTAAAATTGCCAACAGCACCAACCGGGGAAAGTATAAAGTGAGTAAAGAGAAGTGGAGATTGGCACTCTGTTCTTCCGTTAACCCTTTAATGGCTCCCTTTGCCTGAACAGATGAAAGTCTAAGCTCCTTGAAAGCTCAGAAGGCAATACAAGACCTCCACAATCTAGCCTTCCCATGCCTCTCCAGTCACACCTGCTACCAGCCCTGGCTTTGAACTTGGAGAATGTACCATCTATTCCATCTTTCCATGAGCTTCGGATGCACCTCCTCTCTCCTTGGGAGAGTTAAAAGGTTAAAAAAAAAAAAAAAGCCAGGCTGCCATGAGTTGAAGACTAAGCGTAAAATAAGACAAAAACACAACTACAAATTCTTCTTTCAAAAGTGTGGCTAGTACAGTGAGAAGAGGGACTGGAGGGCAGATGAAAAGAAGTGTGAGGATCAAGTGAAAGTTAAGTGTTAGTCACCCAGTTGTGTCCAACTCTTTGTGACCTCATGAACTGCAGCCCACCAGGTTCCTCGATCCATGAGTAGGGGTCAAGGAGTGCAGTTATTTTATTGTGTTTTTAATGAGAGGTATGTACCTCTGTTTATAGACTAGGTAGTTAGAAGATAGAAGGTAGAAACCTAAATAAGAGGAAGGTTGGGAAGGTAACATTTAAACCAAAGCAAATATCACCAAGAAGTTGAAAAGAGTATGAACTGATAACAAACTGAAGGATTTGAAAGTTTGGGACAGGTTATCAGTAATATGCAAAGAGTAATACTAACAAAGAATAAAAAAAGGAACGGAGAAAGCAAATGGTACATTTCAGAGTAAGTACCAGCTTTGACAAACAAGGTTTTTAAAAATTAATTTAGTACAAAGTAAAATCTGACGTGCTAAATTCAAATATGCATTTAAATTCTGAAAAAGAAAGAAAAAAATATCACTCGCTGCAAAGTCAGGCATGATTACGGCAATTGTACAGAAATGTGAAGAGACAGTAACTTCTCCTGGGATTATCTGAACAATAAAAACTGACAGCAACATTTTGATCTCTACTAAAAGGAAGAACAGTAAACCAAACAGTATTCACCAATATATAGTGATAAAATCCACGCAACTACCATCTGGATTCAGTGGCTAAATCGCTGGTAAAAATGCAGTGTTATACCTAACATTTCCAATAGGTGGCAAAATAAAACCAAATCTTTGAGAACTACTGAGTAAAAGAAAATGTGCAGAAATAGTACTTCGTAATAAAAACGAAAGCATCAATAGGAAATGAGAGTAATGGAATCAGACTTCATTTACCAATTTATTAAGCAATTTCAGGAGTTTTTATCATATGGGTCACTGGCCCTTGAGTGACTGAGGAAATACTTGATGTGTGAATTTATGTAGATATAAACAGGCTTCACAGATGATCCCAAGAAGTCCTGGGAAGTCTTTCACTGTAGACAGCAGACTCATGTTAAAAAGACTGGGAGCCCAACAGACCTACTTCATTAAATAATGTGACAGAAGAGGGCAAAACTAAATGTCCAAGACCTGTCTAACTTTACTTTCAATATAATACGGCACAGTTATCCTAGACTTGGCATCAAGAAACGCAGAGCTTAGTTCATGGTGTTTCTAACTATGAACTCAGGCAAGGAGGAGCCTTCTGTGTCTGGACTCTTAATCTCAAAAATTAAAATGATCCTATGTGGATTTTTTCTAGGAAAAAAAAAAAGAGAGAGAGAGAGTTTACCATAAAATTTCAGAAGACAAGAAGGATTGGGTTGGCCCACCCAACCGCTGAAAGTTTGTTCAGGTTTTTCTGTAACATCTAATGGGAAAATGGAACGAGTTTTTTGGCTAACCCAGTATTTCATTATTCTGCGATCACTGCAGAACAAAATTATAGATAAGACAGGACTCTGGAAGCTGCTACCTTTGGGTACCTGGGATGTGGCTAGGTGCGTTTGGTCAGAATCAGAGGAAAGCTTACCTGGGCTCTCCAGAACCTGATCTTCCAGCCAAGGGTACATGTCTGCCTCTTCTGGCGGCACTGTTGGCTTTGGAGCAGGTTTTTCTTTAAGGCCTGCATTTTTATTCACAAAATTAACTTAAGGTTTTTTTTCTTTAAAAAAATTTTTTTGACACATTAAACCAAGTAAAATAATATTTCCCAACACTTCATCAATACTGTCAGTTACTCAAAGATTTCCAGTTTATTACATGAGAATATTGATATGCTTATAAAAAAATAAAGCTGGAAAATAGTTCATTCTTTGAATTCACCAGGCCTTTAACATCTCTTTACCTAAATTAACCTTTCATTTAAAAAATAATAAATCATTATTTGAATATTCACAGATCTCTAAAAGATCAAGTCACAAAAAAATAAGTAAAATAAAATAACAAGTCATGCCTGAACTTGCCAAAAGAAGTTCAGTATGAGTTCAACCTCCTCTCGTGTTCGTAAGTGACTAAGGAATTTCTAAGTTTTGAACCCCAAATTCAGCAATAAGATAACTAAGATGTACTGGAACTTTCTACTCTCATTGCCTGCATGCCTTTCTTTGATTTATACATAATTAATTACTCTTCTTGAAAACTACAGTTAAATATTAGAAGAAAAAACACATAACTCACTATGTACAACCTTCTAAAGTTAACACATGCAATTCCATTAAAAATTCCATAAAAAATATGGAAAAAAAGTTCTTTTGCTTTTCTTGTCTTAAGGAAAATAAGACATCAGGATAAATTAACACAAAAGATGATTTTAAAGTTAATGCTGCTCTAAAATCTTACATATTGCTAATTCTTTGAGATTTTGTACATAGCACATTAAAATGCATCCTAAATTAAATTCAACAATTTTGAAAACTAAATTAGACTATCATGAGCCTGATAATTCCATTTACCAAACCCTGGGTTCTCTGTTATCCCACTGAGAGTCTTGTACCAGAAGCAGATATTAAAGGGCATGTGTCTGCATGTCAACAGCTGGAGTGAAAAGATCAGGACAGAACAGAGAGGCCTCTTCTAATCTTAAGCACCTTTAACTCAATGTAGGTATACTGTTGTAATCTGGGAAATCCTCATTTACTCTCCTGCTCTGGTTCTTTGTATTTTCCCTGACTATTCCCTCTTCTATAGCTCTTCATTTTTCTCTCATCAACAAAAACATACTCCTACCCCGTCTTGCAAATCCTAAAAAAGACACTGAAACAGTTCACAGGACCCCACCTCATCGCTGATACTTCCTCTAGGAACTCATTTCTGACACTTATGCAAAAATCTAACATTATAAAACAAACACCAACGCATACAATCGTGTTCTGCTCCTAAGTATAGATTCCAGAGAGGGCATACACAAATAGGCACAGATCCTAATTATAGTTCACTTTCAGGGGGTGGGGATAAGAGATGAAAGCCTTTAGTAAAACACATCACATTTCAAGATCCAAATTCAAGGCCCCATGCACTTTTCCACTTAAATAACCTATGCTTAAGAGTTCTCAACTGTTACTGGGGCAGGTATGGACCTCTCCATGGCCAAGTTTTGCTGAATTAGTAGGGTAAACTTTTCATCTTCCGAATCAAGAGATTCATCTTTGCATTCTCAGCACTGCAGAAAGCACCTGGTACATAGCAGGTGCCCAAGGCGGGGTGCACCCTGCGAAGGGCTGCTCTGCTTTTTAATGGCTGCAGACTCTACAGGGTCCCGGCTCTAGCTGTACCAGAGTGGGTAGGGCTGTAGAGGAGGGAACGGGGACTCATCAAATTCCCTGCTACTATTTACCAAAGAGATGCCCATCTGAGTTCCAGCATCATCCACCATTTCAGTACCACAAACCTAGTTTGCCCAAACAGTCTCAGCTTATGTCTGTTGTCCCGATATAATTATTTCACTCTCAAAAGTATCTCACCTTGGATGAAAAATTACAAGGTCATTCTACTCAGCCTGTCTGTAGCAGGCTTTCAAACTGTGCTCCATGAGTTCGATAAGCAGTAAAATATGTCCCCATCAAACAAGAAAGATTTAAGCTGCCTGAAAATCCCATTCGTATTGGATTTAGAGAAAAGTTTCATTTGAAAAAAAATTTGAGGCAAAAGTGCCTGAAAACTACCACTGCACATCAACATCCAGACCCATATCGCCCCTAATAACCAGCTGGGAGTTGTCTCTAAAGCTGAAATTATGAAACATTAAACACAACAGGAGGAAGCAAAAGCCCCTAACGAGAGAAAATACTGAGCAGTTTTCTTTTCTGTCCAAAGTGGCAGCTGAATTGTAAATTTAATGATAACTGGTCATGGTGATTTTTCCAGAGGTGAAATCAGCACAAAAATAAACTATTTTGTAAACTTCAAAGAAGCTGAGGTTCTTATTAACATCTTTCCTTCCCTAGACTCTGATAAAGGCGCTAATATTTAATGAAAATGCATTCTAGAATAATTCTTATTGATTTGATAACCCATATGAAAGCTTTTACTCTGGCGTTTCCAATTTTTTTTTTCTTCCCCAAGTCCATTTTAGCCCATGAATCCATGAAAAAGTGTTCCTCAGAAAACAGTGGTAAATCCATGTCTCGTACAAGAGTTTAGGCCAAAAGTAATAAAAAACTAAACAAGAAAAATAAACATGTGCAAAGCAAAGGAAAGGTTTTCAAACTGGATTTATTGTGAGGTACACATGGCAAGGATGTAGCACCGAAATAAGTATTCAGTCAGGTTATGAAATGAATGTGTTGGTTTTGACGTTGCTGGGGCTGCAAATAACAAGACACCAACTCACACTGGCTTGAACAAGAAGGAAATTTATTATGCACCGGCTTCATCCTCAGGGTGGTAATCAGGTCTCCTGGGCGGCAAGGTCCTCTTTGAGACAAGACTTCGTCCAGAAGCAAAGAACCACCTCTTCTTCCACTTCTTTCTTAGGCTTGAATAAATTTTTCCTGCAAGTTCTTACCACTCTTCCCATTTTAATAGTCAAAACCAGAACCCACTTCTATTTCTCCACTGGCAAGAGCAGCAGAGTGACCACAATTGCGGATGGTGATTATCTAGGGTTGAATGACCGTTGCAAGCCAACCACAACAGCTCCTGTATGATTTGGAAGATCATCGAATTCTCTTAAAAACATACCTTGTATTTAGGTCTTTGAGCGCATAAGATAAATTAGGAAAAAAAAAAAACTGAAGGCGAGGGTAGGACAATATGAGAAACTATGTTTCATTTGAAACAATCAAACAGCATTGAAACATGTATACTACCATGTGTAAAATGGATGACCAGAGCTGGTGCTCAGGGACAACCCTGAGGGATGGGGTGAGGACGGAGGTGGGAAGGGGGATTCAGGATGCAGGGGAACACATGTGCACCCATGGCTGATTCATGCCGATGTATGGCAAAAACTACAATACTGTAAAGTAATTAGCCTCCAATTAAAATAAATAAATTTTTTAAAAGTTTATATTTAATAACCGTGTAACTTTGCCTCCAATTTTAATTCAAAATGGAAGAAGTTATAAAAAGTAAATGACCTGAGTACTTTAAATCAACTGTTCACAGCAAGTTTAATTACCTGACACAATCACCCTAGTCCAGTATCAGCTTAATTTATTCAATACTACCCAACTACACCAGACCACCATGGTAAAGAATAAATGGATTTTCTTCCCAGAAATACGTAACATTTTAAAAGTTACTAAATTGCATATTACATTCATTCATACAACAAATATTCAGCACCTACTAACTCAAGGTGGGCTTCCCTAGTGGTTCAGTGGTAAAGAATCCACCTGCCAATAAAGGAGATGCAGGTTCCATCCTTGGGTTGGGAAGATCTGGAGATGGAAATGGCAACCCACCCCAGTATTATTGTCTGGAAAATCAAATGCACAGAGGAGCCTGGAGGTCTACAGTCCATGGTGTCACAAAAAGAGTCAGACACAACTTAGCAACTAAACAAGACAAGCTTAACTCAAAGTGCTGTTCTATAGAAAACCAACACACAAAACCCCTATCACCCACAGGAAGGGAACAGTAAAAAGATACGAAACATGAACTCTTTAGAGTATACGAGATGGGCAAAGTGACAGACCCTTAGGGAAAGAGGGTGGGACTATTCACAATAAACTGATGAGGAAAGGACTTACTGATAAGACTGAAACAGATTACAGGGGGACATCAGGGACCTGGCCTGATGAATTATACTAGACAAGAGTCTCCAGGTAAAGCTTTGGACCAGCAAGTACAAAATTCTTCAGCAGGGAAGGTGCTGGGAGTGACGAAGGACCAGGTGACCAACACAGGCGAACAGCATAGGCCTGAGCATCAGAAAGTTCCCAGAAACTTGGCTTTTACTCTAAGAGTGAAGGATCGACTTTTTACAAGAATTACACACAAACTGCTTCCTCACCAAAATCTGGGAAAATAAGGATTATACATAATACGATGCTTCATAGGATATTACACACTTCGCACATAAAAGCAAAGATATTTTAAAAATATAGTTCCTCAGTCTTTTATATGAATCTTCATTAATTCAGTGGTGTACAGATTAATAAAAAACTGATCTTATCCATCCAGGTTACTCCGGCTGCTGTGGTTCATGCGGCAAGTACTCCGGACTGCTACTGCTTCAAATGTGAGCAGTCTAACAGTGTAAATCAATACAGCCCAAGAAGAACTCTAACAGGTACACGAAATTTGAGAAACATTCTGGGAAATCGATACACCAGAAAGGCGCTCGTACTAATTGGCCATGCTAATCCTCACTGTTGTTCCTGGCTTGTATAGTCAGCAGATATGATCTTGGCAGGCACCCCAAAAGCGGTCCTACTGCTGCAAACTCTGAGCTTCCCTTGACATACAGTAAGAGCCACTCCAGATTCAAATCATCTCACACAACCCAAGATGGACAGAGAGATTCCAGGAAGAGGATGTCAAGTCAGAATAATTAAGCACTGCTCCAAAGATCACTAAGAGCCTGGTTTCAGGACTGATGAAAGGACTCCACAAAGACTGGAATGGAGTGGACTCAGTTTAACAGCTCACAACATGAGGTCATGTGTAGGCGCTCAGGAATAAGAGCCAAGAATTCCATCTGAATTTCATTTGAATCCCATCTTGAACACATAAACACTGCGACAACTTTGGTCTCCACAAATACAGAAAGCAGACAAAACAGTACCTCCTTATAAGGCTTTTAAGAATTAAATGAAATAATTTAAACCCAGCAAATATATACTTTTTCCCATCAGTTACTGTTTTCCTTTATTTCTTCTAAAGAAACAAACTTAACCGGCACCCCCCCTCCTCCCTACACATACACACAACAACATGAACAAGGCTAAAGGCTATTTACAAGGTGGTCAAAAGCAATTATTGAAGAAGCTGCTGGGTTTTTCTTTAAATTTTTTTCAGCTTTCTAATATTATTAACAGTGTATACAGACCTGAAATATATTTTAATTATCTATTTTGTATGTTTACCTTTCAACGGGCTTCACCAGTGCCTCAGATGGTAAAGAGTCTGCCTGCAATGCAGGAGACCCGGGTCCTCCTTTCAATACACATACACTGCATGCCTGCTACTGTCAGTTACTATGATACGTAACTTTATTTAGGCATGGGACTTAAATCATAGTCTAATAACAGAGTTCAGGAATGAAGCAAAATGATGAGCATGATAATTGAAAGGTACACAGTCCAACCATGCGGGAGGATCACAGAAAGTGAGCACAGACACGACTCAGCTGGATCCTGCAAGTGAATTTAAGAGTGGGAGCACACTGGAGGCAGAGGGGAGGTGGGCACTACAAGCAGCAGTCCAGTTTGTTTTTCTCTCCATCCCCTGTTAATGTCAGAGCATTTCACGGCAGGGGCTATTCTCACCAGGGCCTAGAATAGCTTCCAGTACACTGCAGCCACTCAATATGTCTCCAGTGAATCAGTACATGGGAAAGAGAGATGACACAGCATGTGGGGTTTTAATTCATTATCAAAAGCAACACAGAAACTTTAAGTATATATACCTTCTGCTGAGCTCTTAGGATACAAGAGAAGTAATGACTGAGGCAAGGAAGAAGTGACAGACAGACTTCTATGATGTATAGATGGTAATAAAGAGAAATAAACACATATACAAAGTGAAATCAAATGAGAATAAAGAAAAATAGATGATTTTCTGCTCTGCAGGGCTTACAAAATGGAAGTTTTTGCAGGAATTAATTTCTACGTAAAAATGACAACCAAAATTGGTAATAAACATCTAGTTTACGTGTTTTTGATTGAGGGCAGGAGGAGAAGGGGACGACAGAGGATGAGATGGCTGGATGGCATCACCGACTCAATGGACGTGAGTTTGGGTGAACTCCAGGAGTTGGTGATGGACAAGAAGGCCTGGCGTGCTGCGATTCATGGGGTCACAGAGTCGGATACGACTGAGCGACTGAACTGAACTGATACTCAATCAAGTGGAGGAGGCAGGGTATGACATGGAAGACTGTTACTAAGGATTTTTTCCAAGTACTCCAAATAATATTTTCATGAGAATAAGCTGTCTTGGTCTGCTACATAATGCTCACCCTAAGAACAAAAGCTTTCTCTTTAGATAGAACCAGGGTAAAATGTAAAGAGCTTAACAACAAAATAAACCCAATTCACCTGTATTTATCAAATGACAAATTTCTCTTACATTCCTCTAACCACCTAAAGGTACTGCTCACCAACAACTGGGATGGGTTCTTTCTAGTCCCACCACTCTAACTCCGAGATACCCATTTGGGCTCATCCCATTCAACCCTTCCCATTTGGGCAGCAGCAGGAGGAGGCACAGAGTGAAGAGGAGACAGGGGGAAACAGTTCCATAAACTGCCTGCCTTTGGTTCAGATGAAGTACAGGGTACAAATATTCACTGTGTGGCCTGCCCTGCACCCAGTTCTAATTCTTCTGGTAAATGCACACTACTTTGCATTGAGGGACTGGTCTTCCCATCACCCCACAGTTTTAAGGGTGGTACTCACAGGCCCATGGTCTTGTGGTCATAGCTTTGCGATCCCATCCCCTACGCTATATGGATAAGGAGTAAATATGAGGCACAGTGGACTCCAGGTTACCTGAGAAGGAAGACCACCTCCTGAGAGAGTCCAAAGATGGAGAGATCCAGACCACTCTCCAAGCCCCCAGACTTAGCATAACCAAAGGCCAAAACCTACAAATACTCTTGGACTTTACAGTTAAGTGAGTGCATCAGTGCTTTTTTGTCCATATAAGCCAATTTGAATAGATTCCGACATGTAGTCAAAAGAATTCTGGAAAATACTTAGAAGTAAAACCAAATGTGTCCCTAATATTCTGAGGAAGAATGACAAATGCCTTTTCCACAGAAACACAGTTACAACAAGACTTGCAAAACTGGAAACCAGGAATTGAATAGGCTTTGGGGGACTGGTGTACAAAACCTCTGAAAAGCATAAAATTGCTTCTGTGGAAAAATGTGTTCTGAGTACAAAGCAAACTTATAAGTAAGTTTTTCATGATTAGACTGGGTATGAGATTTCTCAATTATACCATATACTTAAGACTACATTTTATTTCTTCATTACTTTTTTCTAGGCTTGACATTTCACATCTTCTGTTTAAGCTGTATCTTTTAACCAGGCATTCTTGTGGCTTCAGACATATGTAACAGTATAAAAGAATTATTTTTATATGTCCCCCTTAAAGATCTCAGTAAAGTAGGACCCAGTACACCCATTTCACAAAGATACATTAGTTGCAAAGGATAAAGGACTTAAGCATGTGTCCTACCATCTGTTGATAAAAGGGGGAGAGGGAATCATAGCCCCAATGCTTCCAAATTTTTAATGACTAACTGAAACAACTTGGTAGAATTATTACCACTATTCTGCTAAAAGAAAGGGAAACATGAGTGTTGACAACATACCAGCCACTCACACAGATAATGCCAGCTGTTTCCATAACCACCTTGAGGGAAAGGACAGGCAAAACCAGCATTTCCAAGATACATTTTATGGTGAATTAACTGAGTAATCAATTTGGAAAACTATTATCAATCCCATGGACGGAGGAGCCTGGAAGGCTGCAGTCCATAGGGTCGCTGAGGGTCGGACACGACTGAGCGACTTCACTTTCACTTTTCACTTTCCTGCATTGGAGAAGGAAATGGCAACCCGCTCCAGTGTTCTTATCTGGAGAATGACAGGGACGGGGGAGCCTGGTGGGCTGCCGTCTATGGGGTCACACAGAGTTGGACACGACTGAAGCGACTTAGCAGCAGCATTATCAATGGACATTAACAGAAGAAACAGGGGGGGATACATGAGAAAGGAAATAAAGTCAGAGCACACAGTTTAAATCACCAGACTCATTTCATGGAAAATGACATTTATCATTAACTTAGAACATTAACATTTAAAATCATACTTGTTTATTACCTTTCTTTGTTTTATAATAGAAGTATATACAGAAAGTCCTTGTCACCCAACTAATCATTATGAGACCTCTGAAGTTACAAAGTTGTATGGCCATAACACTACAAAATACTCTATAAGCCAACTGTTTGTAGAATTAATTCCCTGGGATTCACTCAAACTTTCATGCTGATGGATATATGTCAATTTCTTTACTAGCTTTTCCCTCATTTTGAAATGCTGCAGGACCATCTGTATACAATGCAAATCCATAAAATGAAATCAAAAATTTTGTTAAAAAAATAAGATTTTATTGAGGGGTGAATTTCTGTTATCCTGTCTTTCAGGTCCTGTCGGAGTAGGTTTGAATGAGCTGAAAAGAAAGCTGCTGATCAGTGACACACAGCACTATGGCGTGACGGTGCCCCGTAAGTTTTGTCCTATTCGATGCTGCGCATGCTGGCCAGCACTTACGCAGCATGCGTGCTGCAAGCTGGCTGCCAGCATATGCAGCTAGTCTTCACCCCAGCCCTGGGGAGGACAGAGTGACCTTATCCACATTTTACACAGGAGGAAACTGAGGCCTGAAAGTTCAGGGAAAAGCCCCAGATTACACAGGCAAGGTATTTGTTGACTTCAGCTTCCCCCTCAGTTTTTATGGTGCATTTTAGTGCATGTATGACATTAATTATTACTTACAAGTTTTCTTCTAAATAGAAGTGTATTCTACTTCTTTAATTTCCAGAGTTTTCAACAAGCTTTAAGATCAGAAGAAGCATGCCTACAACTGACCTGAATCCATGAGACAGACTGAAAATGTGTATCCAACTTCTTTTGCATCCCAAGTAAAGAGATTATCTCTAGTCAAGTCGTACATAAGAAAAGGCTAGGGGGTTACCTGTACATAAGAAAAANAAGATTTTAAATGGTTGATTACAAGCGATGGTAGAAATAAAACATTAAGGTATTAACCAATGAAACACAGAAGTTACACATCATAACTGAAGGGGAAAAAAAAAATCAATGATGATAAAGTGCTTCCAAAGAAAGTATTTTGAATACTAAAAGATAAAAGATTCCTGGAAACACTGATAGGCTCTCAAATATTTTTGAAAATCTACCATCTGTACTATGACTACTTCTCACATGGAAAGTGTTGTCATACAAAGTTTAAGGAAAATTATGCCAACAATATCACTTTTTAGAATTCTATGCATCATCTCTTAGAGCAACTTAAGAAGCCTGATAGTGATATGATATATATATATATATATACACACATACTTATACTTTATACTCTTAGTACTTAATTTTCACTTTTCAGGACTTATTCTAACTCCCAACTACTGTAAATTATGAAATTTTGTCCCTATTTTTAGTTGACGTTTCCAAAGGGTGACCTTTTGGTTTTAGTTACTCAAACAGTGTGAAGCAGCAGAATATAGAAATAATTATGTATGGAGTAAAAAGGCAAGTAAAATAAGGAAGCAAGCATAATTTTAACCCATTCATCATGACCAAAAGCATATCTTGCACTAAGTTTTTCAAGTGAACAGTAAGTGTCAATGCATCTGTGTAAAGTGTCATGTCAACTTCAATAAAATTCAGTCGACACCTTTATTTACTGAAGAAAATGGAAGGAATGAATATAAGCCAATTCCCAGTTCATAAGAGCTCCTGAAATGTTTCTGATGTTTAATAGAGAAGTTTGAATTCAATTTGATTCTTGAGCTGTGATTCAAAGGAAAATTCAATGATTGAACTAAAATATTTTCAAGTGCTTTGCTAAATAGCAACACTCCAGTATTCTTGCCTGGGAAATCTCATGAAGAGAGGAGCCTGGTGGGCTACAGTCCGTGAGGTCCTAAAGAGTCAGATATGACTAAGTGACTAAACAATAGAACAACAACAGCAGCAACAGCAAAACAACAGATGTTTATCTGCTTACACTGATTAGTTTTTCTAAATTTTTATCACCAATTTCTTAAAGTTTAGCATATATGTACATTATGCCCTGTAGGATTAATCGTCCTTCAAAAACCAGGGTAAAAATTCCCAGAATGCCCTCACTAAAGGTAATTATAATTCTCTGCCCTCCTCTACAAGGGAGGGAAAAATAAGTCATCTGTACAGAAATTAACACGAAAATTTGGTACATAAATTTGAAAACTCAATCCATTTATCTTGGCAAGATCAAACATCAGGATATGTTTTTTAAAGGTTATAATTTTATATGGTTGGTGGATATAGTTCTGCTTTTCATTCTGTTCAGTTATCAGAGCCTCCCTCTTCTTTTCCCAGAAACTCTACTCCACAGGAAATGTCACATGGTTTGAGAGGGACACCACCCCCCCAACCCTCACCACAGATTTATGTATAGGAGCCAGCCTGGGAAGACGGACCCAAGCCCAACTATAGAATTGGCCACAGATGCTTCCAGACCCAACCAGGACAGCTGGACTCCTACAACTTATTTCCCAGAGCCAGCCCAGAAAACTGCATCCTTGCACAAGGATGGCTAAACTATAAAGATTGTTTCTAGGACGTGTGGAAGGCTACCACCCTCATCAAATGGTAGAACCTCCATGGAGAATAAAGTCAAATATAGATCAATAGAACCAAGACTTGAGGACAGAGCAAGGAAGAATCAGCTCTGATTACAGGTGTGTACTTAAGATCTATTAATATTCACTTCAAGCCAATGCCCCACATTTGCCAATCAGATGAGCCATAAAGTTCTCCATGGTTTACTGTGCTCCTAGAATTGATCTATATAAACAACATAATCCAGACTGATCAGCACATGAAACCCCAAATTAACACATGTGACAATTTCTTTGGGCCTCAGTTTTTAAACAATAAAATCATACGGCTGGGTTACAGATATTAGACCAGATATTCTCTAGGCCCCCATGCTGTGTAACTTTATTATATCAGTTGGAATTCTTGTCAACTAAATGAATGCATGTGCTTGGTTTTAAGCAGGAGAAGCTGCCACAATATTATAAAACATGCACAATACTTTTAGAAAATTTTATACTTAATCCTTCCTCATTTCTGACTTGAAATACCTTTAATTGGGCGAAAATCTCTGCTTTTAAAAGCTCTTCATAGAAAAAGCTGAAGAATTATTAAAAATAAAATAAAATTTTTGTGGCAGCACTTACAATTTTGATACAACCAACCAGGGTGCTCCCCTCAAATTCAGTAACTGAATTTTGCCAGCAGTCACCATTAAAGACTTAAGACTTCATGCAGAACAGCACAGACTATTTGTCGAAAAGTACTTCTTACTGCAATTTCATTTTATTAAATGTTTTCTGAATCTAATTTTGATCTCTAGTTAGATCTCAGATTGGCAACTCCTTAAGAAATGGTAAACAACTATGATACAATCAAATATGAAAAATATGCACCATTCCAACAATAGAACTGAAAAATTGTGATACAAAATGAAAGTACATTATAATTTGAAATAATTAAAACCTTTCTATAATGATTCTGCATCTGTAAAGATATCATAAACAAGTGTTCTAAAATTGTTCTTCTACATAAAATTCTCTTTTATCCAAGGTTGGTTCTAGAATTCTCAAAACACAGTGAATATCCAGTGTTTATTGGGCGACAGGAGAAGGCGGGGGACGGATGGAGAGATACCGAGGAGGGGTGAGGAGTGAGGTGGCAAGGAGGGGTGAAAAGGGAGGTAAAGCAGACTGCAAAAGAGCAAGCAGGAGAGAATGGAAGGAGATGTAGAAGGTGGAGCTGCATGGGGAAGAGCCTCAGGAAGGGGCAACCAGAGAGGCGGGGGAGCTGGTTGGGCCATGGGACTGAGACATGCAGGCGACATCCTGAGGAGATGCCCTCAGAAGAGCTTGGGGGCGGGGGCACGGTGCAGGAAGAGAAAGGAAGAAAAATGGGAAGGAGACAGGGAGAGGAGAAAGAAAAGAGCAGGTGAAGAAGAAAGGGAACGCAGGAAAAGGAGGGAAGAAAAACAGCCAACAGAAAAAGAAGGGAACTTCCTAACTCCCTATTTCTCATTCCTAAAACTTACAAATCACTCTGCGTATATATATTATTTAAAAGTTTAAAATTCTTACTTCATTCCAATAAAGATATTCTATTTTAATAAATTCATTACAATTCATATTACATATACATTTATCTGGATATATGATCAATAAATTAATAAAAACAGACCTATTACATCACATTTGTATTACATATTTTTTAAAAACTTCATCTTTTAAATGTAGGAGCATGAGACAGGCACCTCAATTTCAAAGAATTTATTTGCTGAGCACCAATAAATATATTCAGAGGCTACATGACACATCTTCCCCAACCAGAGCAATACTAAGCTTTCTATGCCCTTTAGCAGCAAATCACGATGAAGATTATTACCATTTCCGACTTGCCGCTGCTCCAGCTTTAGCTCTTTCTCTTCTGGGTATTTCCCTTGGCTAAGTGTGCGTGTCTGGCAGAGCTTCTCTCTTCCCTTCTCTCATCCCTGTCTCTGGGTACCACTTTACCAGGAACATCCTTGATATTCGTGGGTTTCCTCCTGTTTTCCTTGGCTTTAGTACCTTTCTCCAGTCCCACTTTCTCCTTTTCTCTGTCTTTTTTACCCCTAGGAGCCTCTTTCTTGGAAGCATCTGAATCTGCAATCTTCTTATCCTTCCGATCATCCTCTTTTTCTCTCTTCCCCTTTTTTCTGTCTTCAGGCTTACTTTCTTTCCTTGACTCCAGCTTGTCTTTTTCCTTCTTGAGCTCTTCTTTAGTGAGTTCTTTAACTTTCAGGTTTTCCAATTAAAGGAAAGAATGTTTATTGAAGGCATCTCAATTCATAGACAGCAACTTAGTGCAAAAGAATTACCTTTTTTCCTATCTCCTCATACACGAGATGATCATTCAAAAAATGACTTTCATCTACTAGTTTTAAATTGGCTAACAACAACAGATGCAAACCTCTATGAGGTATCAGCTATAAAAGAAATGCTAGAATCATACTTTTCTAGCTTGCAATATTGTGTGTTTGTCTCAAAACAAGGTTAACATGCAAGATTAATAAAATAAGCCCATCCACAAAGGCAGCACTTTACTCAAAGTGTTAACAACTCACATTTCACAGCTATTAACAACATAATTAAAGGAACACTGGCAATGTAAGAACAAATTTTCCATAACTTACAAGTATCTGCACAAAGATAATTTTAAAAATCTTTAGCTCTAACAAAAAATTATGTCCTTAAAGTATTTGCATTTGTATTCCTTGGAAACAAATATATTGCACCAATGAAAAGTTAAATACCATTTAATTTTCTCAGTTTAAAAAAATACAATTCCATGAATATGAAACTTTAAGGTTGTTATCTATAGTATCTAAAATGACAAAGAGAACTTCTTTTCTACTTTTATTCAACATCATGGAATCAGTATTCCTTTAAGTATATTTCCTGCTATTTTATGTAGCGCCACTCCAAGCTAACACCTGTGATGTCCATGTTCACAGGAGAGACAACAATTGAATCTACAGGTGATTCCAAATCTCGAAACAGGTGCTGCTTTCAACTTGCTTTAAATAAAGTTTAACAGTCCTGACTGCAAAAGCTTTGAATTTCAGCTTCTTGCTTCTCTCATTAAGAAATCATAAGAGAAGCCAGGTGTTCACTGTATAGTGTAGCAAGTAAGCAGAAACAGAAAAGAGATTTCTTTAATAAAATATGGAGGATGTTTCTGCACATCAGAATCATGTCAAACTTACGCAGTACAAAATGTTACTCAATTCTTCCTGCCAATTTTATTAAAACCTCCTAAAAATACACAATAGAATTCATAAATCACCAACCATCCTCAGAGTCCTCATTCTCCTTCAGTGCCATTCAGAGTGACACAGAAAAGGTCACTGACAAAAGCAGAATGCTAGTACAAAGCTGGCAGGTCTTACTCTGCACACAGTTTTAAAATATTAAATCTTTAATGCTGAATTTGCCTCTCTAGATCAAGGAACAAAATTATACTTTATTGGGCATTTATTTCATAATTATTTACATAAGAATAAAATGGTAAAAATTCTGTTTTCTTCCCAGGAATTATTCAGGTGGGATACTAAAGTTAAATCATTAAAATTTCTTCCTCTTAAAATTAAAGCACAAATCACAAACCCTATAAACCACACAGTAAAAGTCTGACCTGTTAATATTTCACCAAAATCAAACTACAATGTGCCAAGCACTGAACACAAAAAAATACTGTAAGTTTATGTATACATGTATAAAAAGCATGCACCTTCCCCATGCCCCTCTCCCTAAAGGACAGAAATATTTATAAGTGTTTCAAGTGAACAAGAAAAACCACGGGGATGTAAAAAGCCTGCAATAATAAGTGTTAGATCATATAGAATGCTTAACAGGTGTAATGATTTTCAATGAATTAAAATATCAAATACAGCAAATTATATGCTGGCATAATGCAGTGCTCCAGATTATTATAAGTTTTCACTTTACTGAAAATTACAAATTTGATCACACTAGCTTTAACTGTGCTCTAAGGCAGCATCGACAGCTTTTGGAGAAATGAAATCAATCGCTGATGAATTCATCTGTATTTCCAACTTAACTAAAAAATTTAGACTAAGAAATGTTTTAGAAGAAAGGTAGGATGTATATACTGCAAACTTAGTATGTGTAATTTAAAGACTATTATAAGGTTTTGATAATTTGAAAAGGAAAATTACTTAAAAGCCTGAGGCAGAAATTTCTTTAATGAAATCTTGATAAAACTACTTATGACCAAAGGTGCACCCAAAACCAAAAAGCGATAATGTTTAGCATTAGTAGCTGCGTCTACAAAACACATCTATAAACTGTCATGCATTTTCAAGCATTAAACTCGATTCACTCAAGGCTAATTTGAAAAACAGAAAATACCTTTAGCCTTGGTTTTTCTCTTGGCTAACCCACCAGGTCCTTCTGTTGGTGTTTACAAGATGAAAATAGGTTATAAACAGAAAATAGTAAGGTAATTAAAAAGTAACTGTCTATAAAATAGTTAAAACAGATGCACTGACTAACAAATTTAATTCAATTCATCATTTAAAAAATACACTCCTCTAACATACAAAAATATCTATCATTTGTATGTCATTTTAGAACCTTTATCTATAACCAAAAACTACATTTTTTTCAAAAAAAAATATATATATATGTATTTGATTTAATTAACTTCACAACCTGCTTCAGATCTGAAAGAACTGTTGGCTTTAGAAATGTCTAATTACCACCGGGAATGACATTTTCCTCTCAGTGGTTCCCAGATGCCAGTGGACTTCTGCTTAGACACGGATGATTAATTACAGGCACCAGAGTTGAAAGGACCTGGGGACCCCATCCAGTCATCACTGCCTCTCAAAAACAGGACAGCACATTTATATAGAATTTTACTTTTTACTGTCTAAATTATCATGGCTTTATCCCTATAGCTTCAAACTTTTTCTATAAAAAACTACATGAGTAAGAATTATACAGTTACAGAGGGATATATTTACTCTTCATCTAAAAACTTTCCAACGGCTTTCTATTTCCTCTCTAGGCAAATGAAAGTTCTGATAATGCATTTATTTTTTAACCTTCTAACAAATGTCAGTGAGTTGGACCATAAAGAAAGCTGAGTGCCGAAGAACTGGTGCTTTTGAGTTGTGGTGCTGCTACTAATGCTAAAGACTCTTAAGGGTCCCATGGACAGCAAGGAAATCAAACCAGTCAGTCCTAAAGGAAATCAACCCTGAATATTCATTGGAAGAACTGATGCTGAAGCTGAAGCTCCAACACTTTGGCCACCTGATGCAAAGAGCTGACCCATTGGAAAGGACCCTGATGCTGGGAAAGATTGAAGGCAAAAGGAAAAGTGGGCAGCAGAGGATGAAATGGTTAGACAGCATCCCCAGCTCAGTGGACAGGAATCTGAGGAAACTCCAAGAGATAGTGGAGGACAGGGGAGCCTGGCGGGTTATAGTCAATGGGGTCACGAAGAGTTCGAACAAGACTTAGCGACTAAACAACAAAAGTCAACACCATTTCCCTACAACTTCACTCCCAGCCAGCTGATGCTCCCAGTTCTATCTTCTGTTCACATAAATGTTATCTTAACACTTATGCACAGCAAACTTTCCAAAGTGGCATTCCAGGTTGCCAATCCATTTCCTGGGTACACCAGGATGGGAATCTAGTGATGCCTCCTCATCTCCTGTGGATGCAGCACCATGTACAACCTGTCCTCTACAGTGAAGGTCTCGAGTGTTGTTCCAAGAAAACCCTTACAGCCTTTTACACATATAGCAAGTCTTATACATACGAACAAGTTCCATTCTAGAGAGCATTCGTAAGTCTAATTTGTTCATTAGTCCGACAAAGTTAGCCTAGGTACCCAACTAACACAATCAGGTATGTAGTACTGCACTGTAATAGGTTTTAATAGTTTTCACACAAATAATACATAAAAAGACAAACACACAAAAATAAAACATTTTTAACCTTACAGTACAGTACCTTGAAAATTACAGCAGTACAACAGCTGTTATATATAAGGGCTGGCATCAAGTGAACAGGCAAGAAGGACTGGAAGAGGGAGAGGAGGTGGGAGATTGTAGAGCTGAAGGACAGTCAGCAACAGGAGATGGAGGGAAAGCTGCGATGTCACTCAGGCCTGACACTGATGGAAAACGTGTTTACATCTTTGAAAGTTCTCAGCTTGAAGATCTGTATGTAGACTTACTGCACTCCTGCTGGAAACCATGGAGCCCCCTCGCTACGCTTCTCAAAACCATGATCACACTCCCACTTCCAATATGAGATATTTTCACTCCTGTTATACTTTTTGAGTCCTCCTCCATTCCTAAGTCCCTTCCCCTTTCTCTTCATGGAAATTTGTTTCCATCAAATGCGATAGTTCTTGTGAGAATGGTCATTTATTTTGGGTGAGATATCACCACTGTCATTCTGGAGAAAATAAAGTAATACTATATCTTACCACTGACTACATTAAAACCAGAAATGTGAATTAACTGTTCCATGTGGCTATCTCTATCTGTCTGGTTATTTAATATACATATATAGCCAAAACCAGTGTGTGTGACTACTATCTTTCACAGACAAAGCCCAACTGTTTCCTAAACTCTATCAAGAACAGCACACCACCTTGTAATACTGAATGCTATCTTGGACCACTCCCCAGTAAAGTCTATTTAGATAAAATATAAAACCCATTCTTTTAATGACAACTTTAAAATTCATGAGTATTAACCCATGTGCAAAAGAAATTAGTATAAAGCATGAAAAAACACTTTTAATGATGCTACTGCCCCCCCACCCCATTTCTACACATTCTTGACTGGGAGGCCTAGATACTCCCTTACAAAGCAGAGTGGTGGGAATCGGACTATCCCCTTCAATATTATGACATAGTCAAAACTGGTGAAAAGGCTAGAGTTAATTTGTGTCATAAATAAGCCAACACATTTAATCAACATCAGATTAGTTGATTAGAAAACAAAATATAAGTATGTGATTTAAAACTTTGCTTTTATATATTCCTAATTCCAGACAGAATTAAATTATCATTCATATCAATGGCTAGTGTGGACTCTCCCTGTAATACTGTGCAAAATCAACAACGTACCCTTTTTTTCTCCTTTTCTTTCTTTATGACTATAGCCAATGCACAAGAGGGCAAAAAAAAAAAAAATTAACAATTTCATCAAACAATATAATTCATGATAATAATTCCCTAAAAATAGTTTCTAAATACTATGGAGAAAACTGTATCAATTGGAGTCTGAAAAGAAAGCATCTTTGTACTCTTTTATTTGGATGAAAGTTGTTTTTATTGATAGAATATGTTCTAATTGAAGGCAATGATCAGATAAGCACTATGATGTGACTATGGGCAAAGAGAATGGCAAAAAAAAAAGGCATCATCATGTTTGCTTTTTCCCCCCCCTGTAAGTTTACTTTGATGGTTTTAAAATGATTATTAGTAATAGCTCAGTTGATGCCTTGGGAATTCTTATACTGAAAATTAGGGGAAAAAATTTTTTTTAAAGCAGGTCTTATATTTTTCTCTTAGAACCTGAGACAGTTGCCTAAACGTAATTAATGTTACTGTGGCAACTGCCTCAGAGACACTACCTCAGATACATTTTCCAAGTGAAATGCTACGGAAGAAGTTTAAATGCTGAATCATGAAGCCAATGGTCGGACCTGTGGTTTCACCACAGCTTTAGAAGACTGGCTCCGTTACAGAAACCCAAGTAGGCTTTCAGGGAGTTGGTCACAGAATCGGTGAGCTGGGTATCATGTCATATTTAGGTCATCCCAGTCACTCCCACTGTCCCTGGTGAGACCAATGAATCACCCCGAGCCTGTTTTGTAAGCATCAGGATTGATTTCAACGCCGATTACTGATGAGCTCCAGATGCCTAAGAGACGATCCTGTGAGTTAGCCTGTCGCTCTAGAACGTGGGTCTGCTGCTAAGTCGCTTCAGTCGTGTCCGACTCTGTGGGACCCCATAGATGGCAGCCCACCAGGCTCCCCCGTCCCTGGGATTCTCCAGGCAAGAACACTGGAGTGGGTTGCCATTTCCTTCTCCAACGAGTCTAGTCTTCGTAAAATACAAGCGAGGACATTATACACCAAAACAGAAACCTGATGAGCGCCTACAGCACAGGGAACTCACTCAATGCTCTGCGGTGACCTCAATGGGATGCTGACTCATACTGCTTACGGTAGAAACTAACACAATATTGTAAAGCAACCACACACCAATTAAAGAAAATAAAAGATCTAGTTGCAAAACAAACACAAAAATGAGGCGTAACTAAAGAAATACATTTTTAAATGTATAAGTAATATTATGGCAATAAAGTTGAAAACAAACCAAAAAATACTACACCAATTCTGTTTATTTTTAAATTGATGGCATAACAATATTATCACGGACATTTTCGAAAAAAGGAAGCTACAAACCTTCCACCCATCAAGGATAAGGGAAGATTAGAATATCGGAGAATTGAAAGACTAAAAATTTAAGAAGAGATTACATCCAGAGACTGAGAGCAGGAATAAAGATAAAATGCAGACTCAAATGCAAATGAGATAGCAGAAAAATCACCGGAAGACCTTTACTAACATAGGTCAGGTCACTGTATTAACTTCAAAGGGTCAATCACTTCTCTTGAAAAAAAATATATACCCAATAATGTTTTCACTAATTTAAGCTTTTTTAAAAAAAAAAAACAACAACAAAAAACTCAGTGTTTTATTATACAATGAGTAATTCCTAAGGTTCTCATCACCAGGACCAACCCCAGCAAATATTTAAAAATACCCTATGTTGGGCTCAGCTTTGAAGAGGAGTCAATACCAGGCTAACCTCACTCCCAACTTCAAGGAGTTCAAAATTTAGTTCATATCTACTCCTGTGTGTCACACAGTTATCTCAATAAATAACCAAGGCAGAGAATTCAGTATACTGTTTCATCAATCAGCTTGTGATGATAAAGTCTGCATCACTGAATTTTATAAAAAGTGTGCACATCCACGGTGATCAGAGAAATTTCTATAGCCCCAAAATGCAGAAAATGACTTGTTTCATAGAGCAGGATCTGATTTAAGATGGGTCACTGAGTGTCAGTCCCCAAAAGGTGTAACTGCGGGTGTTCAAATTCCTATCTGTCTATACTTCTATCTGCTTTTGCTAATTCTCCAAAACTATAAACATCAGGACAGATAAGGAAACATTTTGTTCCATCTAGCTAACTATAAATGAGAATAACCAGAATTCAAGCAGAGAAAAGTTTTTCTTACATGTTTGCATTCAGCTGTATATGATAGGGAGGTAATTTCTAGAATAAAGAATCAAGTGCAGGATGAAAAAGCAGGATTGTTGATGTTCAGTTGCTTAGTTGTATCTGACTCTTTTGCAACCCCATGGACTGTAGCCTAGCAGGCTCCTCTGTCCATGGGATTTCCCAGGCAAGAATACTAGAGTGGGTTGCCATTTCCTTCTCCAGGGGATCTTCCCAACCCAGGGATCAAATCCACGTCTCCAGCAATGGCCTGAGGCACCTGGGAAGCTCGAAAAAGCAGGAATCACCCAGCATTCCATTATGTCCAAGTCATCTGCAAGATATAGCAAGCTAGCAGCTGGATATCAGGGATCAGTACCCAGGAGATGCCTCTCCAACTGACTTACACTGCACCCCTCACATCCCAGGGGAAATAAGGGCTGAAAGAAACTGAAGTGCAAAAATGAAGTCCTCTGAGTGCCACCTCCTTGCTTTTGCACCAAATTCCAGAGAACTCAGTGCCTTTTCAACTGGACAAACAGCAGTTTCATCTGAGGAAGGGCAGCTCGGAGGAGACAAGGCCATGTGAACTCAGAACACAGTCCTCAATGTGCTTTTGGTTGTTCCAAGCTGGAAACACAGAGTAAGCATGTGCGTGCTAAGTTGCTTCAGTTGCATGACACTTTGCAATCCTATGGACCTTAGCCTGCCAGGATCCTCTGTCCATGGGATTCTCCAGGTAAGAATACTGGAATGGGTTGCCATTCCCTTCTCTAGTGGATCTTCCCAACCCAGGAACTGAACCGGCATCTCTTATGTCACCTGCATAGGCAGGCGGGTTCATTACCAAAAATATAGAATGTAAAATTCCTTTAGAACTATATACACTCAAACTAACAATTACATTTTTGTCTTCTTTTGTTCCTAAGCTTAAAAGACACAAGCTAGTAAAGTATTTCTATGATCAAACAGAAAATGACACAATAAATCCTTAGAAGATTAAGAACTATAACATATACAATAAATAAAATGTAAACAAGACCACTTTAATCAGCTTCAAAGTACTTTATACCAGTTTGGCAATTACCTTTATTTTCTCACCAAAGCAAGCTGTGGGCACAAGTTTTAAGGCTGTCACAGAAGTCAGGGGTTCACCAGTTACCTGGATTTTATCATCATCAGAGGCTTTTCAAAGGGCTGATCAGCAGGGGTACCAAAAAAATGGCAAAGGATCCCACATCCTTATTTTTCACTTATAAAAATTCAGCATAATTAATTTCTGTACATAAAGCGTACATTAGTATTGTGACAAAAAAGCAGTCTGATGGAAAATTAATGATTCTGAACATTTTTAACACGCAAATTTCATTATTTACTTCTCATAAACTGATCAAACAGCTTCTAGAGTTAGTAGCAATGAAGCATTAAGAAACAAGACTACCTTAAAAAATACATCTCAGACACTGGACTAAAGGAATTTCTCTGAGAGTGAGGCTTAAGACTCCTTTTGAATTTAAACCTAACAAACTGTGATATGTCACAGTACTCAAATTCAAAGTGAAAAAACATGATAAATATAGACAAAGACAGCATAAACTTTCAGAAAGGACATTATTAAATCCTACTCATTTGCTTCCAAATATTAACATTCCAAAATTAGAAGCTTTTGATTGTCAGAATCATTAACAGAATGAAGCATATTCCTTGAATAATTAGGAAAAGACAAACTAGGGTTATAATACTCATTTAAGCATCAGGAGATCATTGTCCAATGTATAATGTACATGTGTGGCAAGTCTCACAGTCCTGTCTGACTCTTTTCAACCCCACAGACTGTAGCCTACCAGGTTCCTCTGTCCATGGGATTCTCCAGGCAAGAATACTAGAGTGGGTTGCCATTTCCTTCTCCAGAGGATCTTCCCAACTCAGGGATCAAACAAACATCTCTTATGTCTCCTGAATTGGCAGGTGAGTTACTTACTACTAGCACCACCTGGGAAGGCCCCAATGTGCAACACATGTATCTGTTTCCAAAAGGAGTTATGAATAATGCTTTTAAAAGTAAGATTAGCAAACTAGACAGTTTTCCCCAACACATGTAAATATTAAGTCAAGGGGAAGTTGATAGGTTCTAGGGTTTTGATTTGAAATTTTACTTTCAGGCTCTTGTT
Organism: Redunca redunca; assembly: GCA_006410935.1. Taxonomy (NCBI): domain Eukaryota; kingdom Metazoa; phylum Chordata; class Mammalia; order Artiodactyla; family Bovidae; genus Redunca; species Redunca redunca. The sequence continues at coordinate 409,634 of SJYQ01002418.1, forward strand.
TTGACAGCCTGCAAGAGAGACTTCTAAAAAAGAAACTAAATTGGTCATATTCCCTTCTGAAAAAAATGGTGAATAATCCACTTTCTGAAAGCAACTTGATTAAAAGGGAAAAAATAAGAATAAATATTTGAAAAGTAGAAATTATAGTTAAATAAAATGTTAAAAAACACAAATGTTTTCCAATGTTAAGCTCTATAAAGAACCAAAGCTAAGCTAAGTTTCACAGAGGCTCAAAAAGATGTAAAAACACGAACCACCACTCTCAAAAAGGGAAAAAGAAGCTAGGAGTCTTGGGTCTTATCGCTCTTAAGCTGTAAGAGCTTTATTTGAGGTGGGAAATGAATGAAATTTCATTTTAAGAAATGCATGTTATCTATGTCTAATAATACCATTGTTCTTGCTATCACCGAAGCAAACTCATTTTAAGTGAATTAATTCAAAGGTGTTTTTAAGGTTTTTCTAATGGCAAAAATAGATTTTCAAAAAAAAATTTACCACTTCAATGAATTCAATTTTCAAAACCAACCTAAGCCAAAGTTGATGGCCAATTAATAAGGTAATATAGGAAAAAATGGAAAAAGACCGTAATTTAGGATGAATAATTTTAATACGTACAACATTATTTAAGATACATATTCACATTTTCCTTCCTGTGTAATAAGCCTCCTTTAAGAAAAATACAAATTACTTTCTCTGGATGTATATTTAGAAATGAAATTAAAAATAAATTTTGCTTTCATAGAGAGAAAGATTCAGACACACTACTATCTGAATACAGCAACTGAACTACCCTAAGGCAACAACATGGGGTTATTTTCAAAGCACCATGAATATACAGAATTTGACACTGAAATCTGTTATTAATCCATCTGACAAATCAACCTAAACAAATTACAATAAAAAATATCAGCTTTTTAAAGAGCCATCATTTTACACATCAATCATGTTAAGGATCAACAGAGAAGCATTGAAGGCATGAATCATGCTAGCAATATTTTTATAATCAATTCCACTGTAATCATCTTAATGAATAGCATGTTAGAAAGACAGGCAGCAAGGGTTAATCACAAAACAATCTATTAAGTTTCTGAATTTAGTTCAGTGAGCACATGAGTTGAAACAAAACGATACAGAAACCAATTATACTACCAAGAACATCATTCTCAATGCACTTTGTGAACCACTAGGAGGAGAATGCTGCTTTCCTCAAGTGGGAAAGTCAAGCAAGGGACTAGTTAGGCGCTGTACTGGGGGAAAGATCACATGGTTGCCTTGTATTGTCCCATCAAGCTGCCCCACTGCATGTTAAGCCCTGGGTGAGCGAAGGAAAGAAAGAAAAAGGAGACTGCTTCAGGGGTTCATAAGCCAGTGACTTCAGCCCCTGCATCAAAGTTATTGGTTATGTAAATCCAAGATGACGCAAGTCTTGCCCTGAACCCCTTCATTCTGTGACGTCCCATCAACGCCATCTGCGGTCTCACTTTCTTCTTCTTCTTCTTCTAGCATTTCAAAAGGAGTCATTATATCATAGAGAAATGAGAGGAAACCATAAAACCAATCTGAACTTTCCTCTGCTAAAATATTAAGGACTTCCTCAAGAGAATCAATATTTTCATTACTGCCATCTTTGGTCAGGCCTACATAAGGATAAAGGAAGAGAGAAAGAGAAAATGAGAGCAGTTAAGTGGAAAAAAGAAGCGTTGGAAGAGTGATCTCAAAAAAGGATGTGCATCATGGTCAAGGACATTTACAGAAAAGACATTTTGGAAAATAAAGAAATGGGTTAAGATGCACATCTTACAATCAACTCTCAATCATACGGACTAAAGGAAAGGTGGCTGGATCAATCTTCAGCTTTCCTACCAGTCCCTCACTGGGTTTCTCATCAGAGAGAACCCAAAAAACACAAAATTGCAGCAGCCAAAACTGACTCTCCCACTTCAATGGGAAAAGTGAGTAAAAGTAATATGAGGATAAAAAGACACTTCTGACAAGCCCCACCTCTCCTCATTTAGCACCCAGATATTATCGAGAGTTGATTATACAAATATTTACATACACCAATAAATATTTACATACACCAATAAATATTCACTGAAAATAGAAACATTTGTTTCATCAATTTTTTTCCTTTTAGGAGTTGGAGTTAATTTAGGAAACTCTGGAATTAACATGATTAGCAGGCTTACTGTTCAGCTTCCATAAATGGGCACCAGTGTGCTCCAGTTCTACCAGATAATCAACTTAAATTTTAAACACTGTAAAATGTCAACTTCATTATGCTGTGATTACTTGACTCATGGTCCTATAATTCTGACAAATAAGAGTCAGCCACAATTAATAATGATTCGTTCAGCCTATCAATATGAAACGTGATCAGTCACCTGCACTGGGAACATTCCAGAGTTCTCTACTTATCAGCTCCTGAAATTAGCTTCTACTGCAAAGATCCCTGATACCTGTTATTTTTAAGTCTTGGCTCCCATCAGACCCCCATGATGGAAAGAAAGCAACATATATATTGTTTTTATCATTTGCTGTCTTTCTGTGAAGAACTGGCTTTGAGTATGACTAGCCTCTTGCCTCCAGCAGGTCTCAAAGTCCACAAACACTGTCAATCTCTATAATTTTGACAGGGTGGAAAAAAAAATCAGGCTGGAGGGTTCTGGCTGTAAGTAATGTGAGCATCCATGATTGTAGAGTTTTACCGGTTAGAACCACCTAATTCAGTATTCCTGGCTTTGGCAATACAAAATCTGTCCACAAAGCAATAACTACTGGCAGGTAAGGGATAATAATAAGACAACTAGTCTAATATTAAAGGTTATAGTGAACTTTCTCTGTATTAGTCCACAGAAGAACTACACTGCACCATTCTTCATGTATCTGGGGTGGGGTAGGGGACACAAACTACAGTTGGTATTTAAATAACTTTTTGATCAACCCAGAATGTCTCTTCACTGAATTGAAGAGTTAACAAAAGCTATGAACAGAGATCTGTCTTCCCAAGACTGGATGGAAATATCATTGTTTCTTCTTGTTCAAAAAGAAGCTACACATAGAAGCTGTATATTTAGAATAAATGGGCATCCCGTGTGGCTCAGGTGGAAAGAGTCCGCCTGCAATGTGGGAGACCTGGATTCAATCCCTGGGCCAGGAAGATCCCCTGGAGAAGGAAATGGCAACCCATTCTAATATTTTTGTCTGGAAAATCCCATGGACGGAGGAGCCTGGCAGGTTACAGTCCATGGAGTCGCAAAGAATCAGACACAACTAAGCAACTAACACATATTTAGAATAAATATATTTCTTGTTTTCCATTTTCCAGCATAAGTAATTTCAAGTATTGAATATAAAATATAAAACTTTACTACCCCTCAGTATGACAGGCTGAAGTACACAACAAATGGGCAGAAACATTTTAAAAAAATAATTACCCAACTATGCAACCTTTCTGTGGTTCTTAAGACAAAAGAACTAGTCTTAAGAGAAAAAGAAAATATGTTCTGGGTACACAATTCTTTGTCTCTATAAGAGAAGGCCTGAACCAAGGAGCAGGGTGTGAGTGCCTTTGACTGGGCAAGAGCCAGCCTTCCCTTCTGTACACTCATGCACCTGTCAATCTACAAATAATTGTCAAGGCTCTAGGAGTTACCTTCCCTTTTGTTCTCTAGCCATACCTGATGCCAGCTAAGTACCCGTTGGGGACAAAAGGATAACCATGTGTCATGTTACTCTAAGAAAATGTTACTCCTGAAGCAATGTTACTCTAAGAAAATGTTACTCAGTATTTATTCCTCTTTCCTACTGATTTCACTTGGGAAACATATTTTCAAAGAATATATTTTTAGACAGTATAACTTTCAATTATCCAAACCTAAATCAAAGACATTTATTTTAGACAATGTGGCCACAAAACTAGGAAGCCATATAAACAAGACCAGGCTTAGAACATTTTCAAAGTATACCATAAGAGCCATGGCCAGAAATAAATAATAAAATGAATGATAGCTATTGATCTTGATATACTCACGTATTTCATTTTCTCTTTATATTTTAAAAGAAAAGCCAAACTTTGAAATGTGAAAGAAATGTAAATATGAGTGTATACATTTCCTGAAATGGATCAAATTTAGATACATGCAAATTTAAGACTCCAGGAAGAAATACTAATGAAATAAATGCCAAACCTATGGAAGTTCAGCATAACTAGGAATATTATCACACCTGCCCTGCCAAGCTCTCACCTCATCTCTGACTTCCTCCTCTCATCCCTCTTGGGCATTCCCTCTGCCTTAATCCAAAGCTGTTATACTAGAGCTTCAGCTTCTCCAAGGAGAGCATATCCCAAGGTCTCGCTCTGTTGAGGGTGCACCATCTGCTCCCCCATAATCTCTCCCTGAGCATACAGAGTCCAGCAGCACCTGAGCCCCCCAAACTTCACCTGGTTCTTGAAATCACCCTCCAGTAACAGAGGCACAACTCAGCAACAGCAACCTCACAACGTAGAAAAGAACTTCAGTCATAAAATTCAATTCCTATCAAGGTTGTAGATTCATGCAGAGAATCTACATGCTATAGAATAAGGTTAGAGGACAAACAGTTCACATTCGTTTCCTTCATCTTTACCAAAGCCACAATCCAACTGTGAATTAGTCCACATAATACAGTAAAATAGTGTGTCATAGCCTTTTCGCATGTAATGGTCAAATTACCAAATGAACCTTCACGTTCACCAGCTGGGTTCTACTCCCAGTATATGATTCTTATAAAAAGATCAGGTTACCATTTGCCCATTCCACATACGTGGCTACCCGCAAATGAGAATGTTCTAAATTACAGTTAAACTCTTAATGGCTGCTTAAAAAGGGGGAAAAAATTTTTGAAATCTAAAATTCTAAAAATCAACTTATTAACGTGAATTTGAAGTAGAAATAAATATGTGCTATAGAAGATATATCATTTTAATTTTTAATAGTTGGTGTTTCCTAATAGACCAGATAGCTGATTTTAAGCACCTTAAAAAAAATAAAAATAAAAAAAATAACCAAATGTAGTAGGTAATATTATTTCTAACACAAGGAAACTTGGCCCATATGAAGCTATTTTTAAAATAAAAAGCCCTGCTATTCAGAATTTGTCATTTACAGAAAAGTAATAAAATAGAGTAATTAACCACTTAAAGGCAAGCAAATCAGCATTGTTCTGATATAAGTTTTATATGATTTTCTTTCTTTCACATGCCAAGGATTATAGTATTCTGAGGACTTACTGTATTTATAGAAACCCAAATTTAGATATGTAATGACAAAATTATATAGAAAATTCTATTATGGTTAAGACAGGAAAAGAAATTTCATGGGTACTGAAAGCTTTCACTGTTAAGTAGCAAATATAATTCTCACTGAGCAGTAACAAGTTAACAAAGTCAAAATTAAAAACTTTTATTATATTTCATTAGTTACAGATATAGTATTTCCCATTTTTTCATATCCATAAAATATACACAAAATTGTGCGAGAATTTCTTTATGCTATTATTCTATTAAGCTTAGTATGTAATGCCTTACCATATTTGCTATTTTTCAAAAGACTTCAGTGTAAAGTGTTTTGATACACACTGTGCTATATACTAAACAAAGGAAAAGATGCT
>SJYQ01002418.1:421155-438312 GCA_006410935.1 Redunca redunca
AAAAAAAAAAAAAAAAATCAAGCATGCTTAAAAAAAAAGGAACAACTGTGCTGCCAGTTTGGGTTTTCTGGAATCAGTCTTAAGTGCTTTTAGCCAAATACCAAATCATTCAAAACTGAAATAAGTTTTGCTATAAAATGCGGCCCCATGCCCAGCAACAGCTTGAATTGACCCTTGGGAATCTAATCCACTGCCTATGTGAAAAGTCCATTATTTAGTTTGTCCTAATGAAACAGAGCCCTAAAAGGTAAGAAATGAATCAATGCTCTAGAATTCTGAATCACAGACAATACCTCCCCAAGACTAATTTCGTCAACAGCAAAAGTAAAGTGACAATAAAAAGTTGTTTCCTAGAGAAGAGGGAGAGAGCTGGGGAGGAAGACATGGTGGGCAGGGAGAGTAGACAGGGAAAGAAGGAACTCTTCATCAGTAAGAGAATCATCTAGGAAACACTAGATAAATCATCTCAGGAAACTGGAAAGAGATTGCATAACTGTATTCTGATTTTTTTTTTCATCTTCTCCCTACCCCCCTCTCCATATTCTCTTCTGGGAAATAAAACCAGCCCAATTTGTTCACTGATTTAAGATTTGTTATTGTCTTTCAGTTGCTAAGGCATGTCTGACTCTGTGACCCCATGGACTGCAGCACACCAGCCTTCTCTGTTCTCCACTGTCTCCTGGAGTTTGCTCAAATCCATGCACTAGTGGTAAAGAACCCACCTGCCAGTGCAGGAGACACGAGAGATATGGGTTTGACCCCTGGGTCAGAAAGAACCCCTGGAGGAGGGCATGGCAATCCACTCCAGTATTCTTGCCTGGAAAACCCCATGGACAGGGGAGCCAGGTGGACTATGGTTCATAGGGTCTCAGAGTTGGACATGACTGAAGCAACTCAGCAAGCAAGCACGCACATGACCACTGAGTCCATGATGCTATCTAACCACCTCATCCTCTGCCACTCCCTTGTCATACTGGCTTCAATCTTTCCCAGTTCAGCAGCTCACAGACTTCATCAGAGCTCTGATCAATACACTAAATTAATTTGGCACATACTGTATCCAGAGCGAGGCAGTAACCTTTCAAAGTTGTTTATGAGTCTTGAATTTTTTCAGTCAAACTGAATACTTCACACACAAATGAAACAGGCCAATGTCCTGAAAAGGAGTCAGCACCTATGATGCCAATATTCAATGGCCCAGAGCCTGGACAGAGTGAACAGAGCAGCAGAGACACCTAAGCAACACTGACCAGGGTCTTAGGTGCCCTGACCAAGAGCCATTCTTCCCTTCAAGGATCTGTCCCGCTGAAGTCAGTGCTGACTAAAATGTTGAATGATAAAGAGTCATCTGTTGATAGGGGTTTAAGACAGATCACCAACCATCATGCAGATTTCCTAGACAAATATTTCAGAAGCTTCTTTTGTTGTTTTCAGAGAGGAAGTGAGAGTGACTGGAGGCCCTTCTTGGGAACACTGGAAACCGAGCCATCACACTTACATGTGCGGAGACCATTTCAGACTCAAGAGACCTCAATTCATGTTTCGAAACCTTTGATTTGAGGGTAGTCATCAAACATCTGGGCCTTCATTTCCTTGCCTAAAAGTGTCTTGGAGAATTTCTGTTTTGTAAGCTTACTAGTATCATGTTTTTCTGGATTCCACATATAACAGATGTCATATGATATTTCTCCTCCTCTATCTGATTTACTTCACTCAGTATATGACACTCTCTAGGCCCACCTATGAAGATGCAAATGAATGAACTTAATGAGGCCAGGAGAAGGGATAGTTAAGACTTTGGAATGGACATGTACACACTGCTGTATTTAAAATGGATAACCAGCAAGGACCTACTGTATAGCACAGGGAACTCTGCTCAATGTCATGTGGCAGCCTGGATGGGAGTGGAGTTTGGGGGAAAATGGATACATGCATATGCATGGCTGAGTCCCTGAGTTGTTCATCTGAAACTACCACAACATTGTTAATCGGTGATCCCCCAATACAAAATAAAAAGTTTAAAGTTCAGGGGGAAGAAAAGTGTCTTGACACAAAGGAGGCCTGCAAATATTTGCTGAAGTCATGCATACGGCACATTGTGATTGGAGCCATCGGACTCATGCACAGGTCTGCTCAGCCCCAATTTACAGCTCTTTTCATGGCCCTGGCCTGCCACCAAGCCTGCAGAGGCTTCCCCTCTTCCTTTATGGGCCTGGGCAAGGCCCTAATTCCAGGTCTGGGGCCAAACATTAAACCAGGACAAGAATCACAGCTACTAAATGTGGGTACACCTTACCCCTGAGGATCCTTCCATACAGCTCCAAATAATTCTTCTTCACAAATCTTTACCACATATATTTACACACCCTAGAGTTAACTTTCTCCTTGTTTCTTGCAACAGTTTTACAGGTATTGCAATAAAATATCTTACCTCCTCAGTTTCACAATAATGGCAGACCTGTTATTCTAGATAGGGCCATTAGGATGAAATCTCTCTAAAATAACATTGCTTAAGGAAGAAGAAACCCTGAGTTCCAAGTAACTATCTCTTATAATTGTTGCTTGATTGCTAAATTGTGTCCAACTCTTCAAACCCATAGGCTGTAGCACACCAGGCTCCTCTGTCCTTCACTATCTTCTAGAGTACACTCAAATTCATGTCTGTTGAGTCAATGGTACTACTAAGCATTTCATCCTCTGCTGCCCTTCTCCTTTTGTCTTCAATCTTTCCCAGCATCAGGGTCTTTTCTAATGAGTCGACTCTTTGCATCAGGTGGCCAAAGTACTGGAGCTTCATCATCAGTTCTTCCAGTGAATATTTGGAGTTGATTTTCTTTAGAATTGACTGGTTTGACCTCTTACAATAATAATTCAATTTTATAAAATCTTTTAAATAAATAAAATTTGCATATAGCAAATCATGTCTTTATGACCCTAGCAAAGAGAAATGAAGTAATATTAACTATTCCTTGTAACAGCTACTGGAACTAATAGCAAACTCCTAGGTTCAAGCAAAGACTAAACTTCTACAGTGTGCTCTGAGATTATTACTGTCAGCCTGACATCACTGGAGACCACAAGAGCCAAGACCTATGTCCATGGAGTCCAGTGCTCTTCCTGCCTCTAAAACTGACCAGGTGAAAACCCATCAGGATTCTCACAGGGCAAGAGTGATGACTTCCTCCAAGCCATCCTCCTCATGGCTTACCCAATCACTTATCACTTACAGTGGTGCTGCTCAAACCAGTCACCTGGAGGACCCATCAACACAGATTGCTGGGCCCACCTCACAGTTTCGGTTCTGTAGGTCTGGAGTGGAGCCTAAGATTATGCATTTCTACTGATAACAAGGTGATCTGATGCTGGTCCAGGGACCACAGAAAAAGAGAATCACTGCATCCCTAATTCTCAGGGTCTGGAACAAGGGACTGAATCTGCCTTGTTCATTAAAGTACATTTGCCTTGCACCTATTTGTTAAACAAGTAGGTAAGTTCTTTCTCGAATCCTTGCTGTCGCAGAGTAAACAAACTTCTTCCTGCTAAAACTTCAGAAATAAGGGAGCAAAGGGACCCAATAAATATTCTAATAAATGCCAGGTCACTTCAAGCTTCCTCATCTCCAGGAATTTAATGATCCTAAAATTCATTCATAAGAGGAAAAGATCTATAAATTATTAAGAAAGAGAAATCAGGGAAAAAAGTCCAGTAGTTCCCAAACACTGGTGATGAACCCAAAATGGTCTAGGACCAAGACCTCATTGTTCTATGTCAGACAAAGTCCTCACTGATCAATCCTGGCTGAATGACACCCAGCTTGAGCACAAGAAGACCTGAGCATGAAGGACCTGTGTAGTCCATTCGTCAGCCCGCTGGCCAGACGCCTGAAGCACCTAACACCTAAGGCACCTGACACCTCTCCCAACTGACCCTGTGGAAAAGGCATGAGAGACTGGAGGAGTGACAAGGGGCTGCCATGGGTTTTAGAATTCAGTAAAACAAAACGAAGAAAGCCGTTTCCATTCGCATCAGGATAAATGAGGAAAAGAAAAACAATTAGCAATAACTATCTAAATCAGCTTCCAAACAATTTTTGGAAACTTTATTAATCTTTGGAACCCCAAGTTGGGAACCACTGCCCCAGCTTATACTTCTGTCTGGATTACTGCTGATTCACTGCAGAGAGAACTGTATCAGAGCACAGGCCCATCAACCCCACCTGATGACTCTGTGGTAGACCAGAACTCCACTAGTAAGAAGCTAAAAATACAACACAAACGGGAGCTAATCCCAAATGCTCATGCCAGGCCTAATGAGCAAGTTCTTAAAGTTTCATTAGTTCTTCCTACAGAGAATTTAATAAAGAGAGAGGACTTAGAAACAAAAAACACCCCCAGCTTGTCAATCATTTATCTTGTGTAGGTAACGGCTATTAGTATGGTACTGAAATTTGGTCTCCTGTTGAATCTAGAGTGGTAAAAGTATTTTTAAAAAAGTAAGTGGTGGTGTCCATTCAGAAATTCTGAGGTGATGAAGGTTGTTTCAAAAAATAACAAAAAAAAGTTGTGTTTTTTTTTTTTTTTCAAAACTAAAAACAACAGAAAAGCATAACCCTACTTACTTATGTAGCTCTAAATCCGAGGCAATGAGATTAGGTCACAAAGCCATCATGTGTGACCACCACCGATTTACAGCTGTGTCCCTGAGGACTTTTTGACCTTAACCCATTTAGACAACCAAAGATCTGCAGCCATCCTTCCCAAGAGCCCACACTTTCTAGGGTGAAAGAATTCAGCATTTACAATAAAGTGACCAGGAGATGAAAGAAGGAAGTAAAGAAAAGCATTAGCAAAAACTTTAAGGAAAGTTCAGGCTTCCCTGGTGGCTGAGAAGGTCAAGAATCTGCCGCTGATGCAGGAGATCTGGGTTCGATCACCTGGGTCAGGAAGATCCCTTGGAGGAGGGAATGGTGACCCACTCCAGTATTCTTGCTTGGAGAATTCCATGGACAGAGGAGCCTGGTAGGCTACAGTCCATGAGGTTGCAAAGAGCTGGACATGACTGAGCGACTAACACCTTCACATATAGAAAACTCACATGATAAATTATAAAACATATGCATTTTAAAAATTACAAGAAAAAAAGCAGTTGATGCAATTGTGTATCACAATACTTTCTGGGGACAAGCTTCAACCCTTTACTAAATAAGTTAATAATAATGAAGCTGATAAAACATAATAAATTAAAGCAACAATGCCTGTAATTGTAAATTGTATAGTAAAGAGTTAACTTTACCCAGACAGAGGTCTGGCTTTTGCCCTTGTCTACTTGGAGGTCCCCGACATGTCCTACCTGATAGGAGTGATTGGTTTGCTTGGGGCCTTTGGCTAGTGGACAGTCTAACAGTGTGATGTGCAGACTGTATGACTATATAATATCAGTTAAGGGCAGCCATGCTCTCAGTATGTGATGTTGTTTAGTCACTAAGCCATGTCCAACACTTTTGCAATCTTATAAACTGTAGCCTGCCAGGCTCTTCCGTCCATGGGATCTTCCAGGCAAGAATACTGGCACGGGTTGCCATTTCCTTCTCCAGGGGATCTTGCCAACCCAGGGATGGAACCCACGTCTCCTATGTTGGCAGGCGGATTCTTTACCCCTGAGTACCAGGGTAGCCCGGTAGGTGATGAAGCCCCAGTAAAAACTCTGGGTACCAAAGGCCTGGATGAGCTCCCCTCATTGGCAATACTCTACATATACTGCAAACTGATGTCTTTGAGGAAAATGGGAGCTTTGTGTTCACAATCTTCCCACTTTGCCCTGAGTCTCGTCCTTTGGCTAGTTCTAACCTGCAGCCTTCCACTGCAATTCAATTGCAATGGTCAACAGAGCACGAAAGAGGAAAGTTACCCAGTTCTGAGTTATTCCCACAAACTATCAAGCCTGAAGGTGGTTGTGGGGACCTCCTAGGCTGGCCTCCTAGTGGCCAGCTGGTCTGAAGTGACAGCAGCCCTGGGGACTGGCCCACCCTCAGCCGAGCTGAGCAGAAGCACAGAGAAGCAAGAAGGGCAGCTGCAGAGAAAAGGCAGCAATTACCAAGCAGTGTGCACTCCCCTACCCCACACACTACTGCCACCTCCTCCTGCCTCCTGCAAGGTGTCCTAGCTTCCTTCACCCGAAGAGGGCAGGAAGAGAGAACCAGGGTATATACCATCATGCCAGCATTTCACTCAAAAAGGCTGACTGCCAAGCAAGGGACTTGCAGGAGCAAGAGAGGGTGGGGGGCTCTGCCAGGAGTGGATGTCCCAGAGGGCTGGAAGGTCCCACCAGACCTTCCAAAGAACTCACAGGGGAAGCGTTTGGCTGCCTGCCCATGGGGTCTCAATGAGTCAAAACAGGACTGAGCGACTTTCACTTTCACCTATTGTCAACCATGGACAGTTTATCTTATCAACCAGCAGGAGACTGACAGGGACCAATGAGAAGACAGAAGATGGCTTTCCCTCTCTCCGTCTCCCATTCCCAGCACTCCCAACAAACTAGTNCCATTTTATATACCCACCAAAAACGTGTAAGAGTTCTTTTGTTCTAAGATGTTGTCAACATTTGCTGTGGTCAGTCTTTTTAATTTTAGCTACTCTGATGAGTATGCAGTGGTATCTGTTGGTTTAATTTGCACTCCCCCGAGGGCCAATGTTCCAGCACTTTTCTCCTGTGCTTACCAGCCATTTATTTCTTTTCTGTGAACTGTCTACTCAAATCTTCTGAACATTTGCCTATTTTTTAAAATGTTTTCCTAAGTTGAACTGTAGGACGTCTTTGTATTGCCTGGACAATGGCCCTTTAACAGACAACATGTGTTACAAAATTTTCTCCCAGGCTGTGATCATCCTATTCCTTATCTTAAAGCATCTTTTAATGGGTAAAAGTTTCCCATTCTGATGATGTCTTAACTCGTTAATACATTAATAAGGTTAACGAATTAATTTTCTATGTATATCACCAAATTGGAAAATGTTACTTAAACCTTGACAGGGTTTCCATGTCTTACATTCTGAAATGTGACACTGATTTCAGCACTTTTACACAAGCACTGTGTGTGTAACACAAACATTCATAGAAGCCACATTACTGGCTCAAAATCCGTGCCCATGAGAAGGACAGTCCTGAAATCAAAGTCCAGGAATGTCAATTAAAAGTCTGCTAGCCACAGACACCACAGAGGTGAAGCAAGAGCACTTTGATCATCTTAAGGAATATTTTCATTGGCTCCAGTGAGCCACAGAAAGTTTCCACGCTAGCTGTTTTTCCCTCCAATTTGACGGGACGGACTACATCTAATTCCTCTGCCACCCAGCCCTGCCAAGACTGGAACCTCTTCTTTCAAAAACTAGTGTACTTGTGTTTCTATCTACATGTTTTCATCTACATGTTTTCCCCCAACTGCTCATGACGCCACATTTAAATTACCCATCTGTTGTGAAGGAAGAAATCAGCTTCTCTTTACTGTGATTTTTCACCTTATCCACCTCCTAAGTGCTACAGAATATCACAAAAAGCAACATATTTTAGGGGAGAGGCATTTGGTTTACCCATGAGACTTTGTGGAATAAAATCTATCTTAATTTTTTAAATCTTTTAAATAAAAGAGATATCAACAATTCAAAGGTGGAGCGGGCTGTTTGAAAGATACTATTGGAATAAACTAGGAAGGTTTGAATATAGACTTAAATCAGTTGACAGTGCTGTAAGTAGTGTTAAACCTCCTGAGTGTGATAATTATATTGTGATTACGTAGGCACATATCCTTGTTTTTAGGGAAAACATGCTGAAAAATTCAGGAATAAGTGAAGCCGCTCAGTCGAGTCCGACTCTTTGCGACCCCGTGGACTGTAGCCTACCAGGCTCCTCTGTCCATGGGATTCCCTAGGTAAGAGTACTGGAGTGGGTTGCCATTTCCTTCTCCAGGGGATCTTCCCGACCCAGGGATCAAACCCAGGTCTCCCGCATTGGAGGCAGACGCTTTAACCTCTGAGCCACCAGGGAAGCCCAAACAGCTCAAAGGCAAAATGAATAAATAAAATGGTGTGTATGTATCTAGAGTGACCTATAGAAAATGCAAAGCCATCAAAACAACTAGTGAACCTAAACAAACTTTTCTTATAACTATCTTGAAGGGTTGAATTTTTTCACACTAAAAAGTTGGGAAAATCCAGATTTCCAGGCCCATTTCTAGTCCTAAAGATAATCACATATTGCAGATAAGGTATTCCAGATAAGGGTTAAGAATGTGAAAAGTCTCCCACCAGGTTAATTCATGATTGGGTTCTGGATAAGTAAAAAATTGAAAAATTTTAAAACTTCAAGTTTTAAGGATGCTTCTGGAGACCCTCAGAGAAATCTGATTAGAAAGTGCATTTAGGTAACACTGCATCAGTGCTGCCTTTCTGATGACTCAGACAGTAAGGAACCGGCCAATCTGCCTGTAATGCAGGAGACCTAGGTTTGATCCCCGGGTCAGGAAAATCTCCTGGAGAAGGGAATGGCTACCCACTCCAGTATTCTTGCCTGGAGAATCCCATGGACAGAGGAGCCTGGCGGGCTACCATCCATGGGGTCACTTGGCTGAGCCACTAACACTTTCACTTTCACCATGTCCTTAGGAGGGCTCAGGGTAGGAAACAGTTAAGCCTATTAAACTGTCATGATGTTATCTTCAAAGAGGTCCCAGAGACAGATAGACAGATAGACAGATGAGAAAGGAAGGAAGATCAATACACAGAGAGAGCAAACGTGGCCAACCACCAACAGTTGGTAAGTCCAGGTGAAGAGAATACAAACCTTTCAATGGTCTGAACTTTTTGCTGCTAAACAGGTTTAAAAGTTTCAAAACAAAAGGTTAGATAAATATAAAAATAAAAACAAAACTGAACTGATTTAAAAATAAATGGAAGGAAGGAAGGAATGAAAGAATAAGTGAAGTCAATGATCAAGTCCTAAACCCAAGAGTAATGGAAAGAACACCAATTCCACGTCTGGCCTCCGATTTAGGACAAACCAAAGGGAGAATGCTCCCCACTCCACGTCTCCTCCATGCAGGTTCTACCAACAGATCTCTACCTGCTCACTGGCCATGTCCACTGGATGCCCTGGGTTTCACCTCTGATTCATCTGGGATTATAAGCCTAACTACTCTGCCACCTCCTGGATGGGGGGACTGAGCCAGCATCCCCCGGATTCTCGCCCCTACCCCACACTCACCCTAAGATCTCACCCGAAAGGCACTTCCTCCTATCAGTCATCTCCACCACTCCCCACCTCAATAGGCACTCCCCCAAATTCTGGATGCAACCCAACCTATGCAGAGTGGGATGATCCCCTCCCTCACTCTGGTCCCCAATTACACTAACACACAAGGGGATTCCTAATCAGACACATCAAGCAGGCAGTACCCTCTGAGACCACAGCAATTAAAAAACCCAACCCAAACAAAACAAAACATTAGGCCTTCTCGCTTATCCTCAACAATGAGCTGACTCTGCAGAAGTGTGCAACCCTGTCCACCCTCCAAGCCAGGCTGTCCCTATGATGTTCCCTTCCCTTCCAGGACTAACTGCCCTCCCCTCTGTGTTCTTGAAATTGACATCGATCCATGAAATCGGTAATGTGCAAATGAACACAGTGCAGTCTCCAGTTGTGATCCACACTCTATCACAGGAGTGATGCTTTGCCATCTGAGACACAGGGTGATTCTCAGAGATGGTGTTAAACCCTTGGTGGAGTCAAGAAAAATAACGAGATTGTATCCTGACCACTTGTCTAGAACACTCATCAAAATGCACAATGAGACGCTGAACCTGTATATGTGCAGTGTCTCCCACTGTCCACGGCTTTCTTCTCTATCCACTGAAAAATGAGTTGTAATTCTAGAATTTGCCTAGGATTGTCATGAGACATCAGTTTAGAGCTGGCCTGAATCTACTTTTCTTTCCTTTAATAAAAACAGGCCATTGGTCCCTCGAATTTCCTTGTCACCTCTTCTAATTTGCAGGATTCCCCAGAGTATAACTGCCCAGAAAATGTTAGCTGGGACTGCGGTTTTGAGAGTCCTGAAAAGCCTCAGCTGGTTTGTATTTTAGTCTTCCTTTCCCTACTCCCTGACCACACGCACACTTTATCCATCCAACAAGTATTTACTGCTCTGTGGCCCAAAGGACAGTGACCTTGCCAGGGCCTGATGTTAAATCTGTTCTGACCGCTTATCTGCTCCTTGCAGAGAACAGCACCTGGACAGAGTAAACCCCATTAACTTCACTGGACGATTCATACACACACACAACAATGTAAATATAAATGTTTTTGTGCCATCTAGATGGTAAAAATTGAATTGATGCTTTCAAACTGTGGTGTTGGAGCAGACTCTTGAAGAGTCCCGTGGACAGCAAGGAGACCCAACCAGTCATCTCCAATACTTTGGCCACCTGATGCGATGAGCCGACTCATTGGAAAAGACCCTGATGCTGGGAAAGATTAAGGGCAGGAGGACAAAAGGGTGACAGAGGATGACAAGGCAGGTCGGATGGCATCACTGACTCAAAGGACACAAGTTTAAGCAAGCTCCAGGAGGCAGTGAAGGACAGGGGAGCATGGTGTGCTATAATCCACGGGATCACAGAGTCGGACATGACTGAGTGAGTGAACAACAGAAGGTGAAACAAATCTAACACACTCCCAGGTGGCACTAGTGGTAAAGAACCTGTCTGCCAGTGCAGGAGACGTGAGATGCAGGCTCAATCCCTGGGTCAGGAAGATTCCCTGAAGGAGGGCATGCAAGCCACTCCAGTATTCTTGGCTGGAGAATCCCATGGACAGAGGTCTGGCAGGTTGCAGTCTACTGGGTTGCAAAGAGTCGGGCATGACTGAAGCGACTTAGCAGCAGTAGCAGCAGCATTCTGAAAACAAAACCAGACCACAGGCTGGTTCTGGGTGAGGGACAGGAATGACCGGGGCAGGTCCAGCCAAGACCCCATGGGCTTCATCCACTCATCTGCCCCACCCCCATAACTCTAAGTCTGTCCCTTTCCTCCCTCTCCTGCCCCAGTTCAAAAACCACAGTGACAGTCATGTCACCACATGCTCAGGTGTCCCCTAACTCAACTTTCACTGACTCATTTTGCCCTAACTTCCATACCCAACCCCTCCCTCAGCTCCACCTTCACCAAACAGACTGGCCCCCACCCACCCTGGCTGAGGTCACCTGGAATAAAATTCATCAGGCACCGGGCACTCAGGTTCCACTGCATAAACAGTTGCAAACACTGGTCTCTTCGCTGTGTTCCAGAAAAAGCCAGCTAGTCTGCTGCCAAAGGTTCCTAGGAGTATGACCCAAGAAAATCTGACCAGTTGAAAAGGCTGAAGTCGCAAAGCTTTATGCCAGTTACTGAGAAAGCACAGGTATATTTAACAGGTGCTGTCCTGACAGGGCACAATATCTTCCCAGGAGTGGCTAAATGTCTGTAATACCATCTTGGATAAAAGTCTTGCCCTAAACAGAACATTTCAAAGAAACAACTCAGATTAAACAAATTCAGCTCAACAAATAATTCACATCAGAAGAATAAGGTGCTTTCAGCTCTATAATCTAAGACACAAAGTTATCAAAATCACAGGATGGTCACTTTTTAAAAGGCTTTCACCATTTTCTCCATGCACCTGAATATTCATTCCTTTGACTAATAACTCTTGAAATCCCTGCCGTACAATGAACAGAGAGGCCACTTTGCTTACAGTCCAGTGGAAGAGTAAAACAAAAATAAAATAAAAGTTCATTTTGGTGAGTACTAATATTAGGGTATTTAGGGTGGGTTAACTCCCAGGTGGCTCAGAGGTAAAGAATCTGCCTGGCAATGCAGGAGTTCCAGGTTCAAACCCAGGAGTGGCTGGGTCGAGAAGCTCCCCTAGAGAAGGAAATGGCTACCCACTCCAGTATTCTTGCCTGGGAAATTCTATGGACAGAGGAGACTGGTGGGCTCTAGTCCATTGGGAACACAAAGAGTCGGATATAACTTAGTGACTAAACAACAACAACATTAGGCAAAAAGAGTATATGGGACAATGTGGATGAAAACAATCACTTGGGAAGAACCATTCTCTTGAATTTTAAAGATACAGCACTTTGAAGCACAATCTTATTTATAAATGTTATTAATAGCATTGGGCTTCCCTTGTGGCTCAGCTAGTAAAGAATCCGCCAACAATGTGGGAGACCGAGGTTCAATCCCTGGGTTGGGAAGGTCCCCTGGAGAAGGAAAAGGCTATCCACTCCTGTATTCTGGCCTGGAGAATGCCATGGACTGTATAGTCCATGGGGTCGCCAAGAGTCAGACTCAACTGAGCAACTTTCACTTTCACTTATAGTTTTTCTTTATTTTTTAATTAGGATTGTCAAACTTCAGTCTTAAGAAGGAAATCTCCATAACTCTTACAAAAGAATTTTAAAAGCCAAAAGTAAAAACTAAAGGGAACAAAATTTTAGCAGTATTTCAGTATTTACATAATTTTAGCTTATCAATGAGTCACATTTAAGGCTAAAGTGAGAGAAAATCATACTGTTGCAGAACAAATAAATGCTTGCTTCTGCCCAAACTTTCCTCCTAAATCAGAATGAATGAAATACGAATGCTTCCTACTGGCCTAAGTACTTGTATGTCGAAACTACCAGAAAGGACTTGCTCACTTTAAATAATTCTCCACATCTTAATCATTTTTATTTCTTTAACTCCAACACTTATAAACATCAAGAGGATTTTGCAATCTGTCTTATGGCCCATAACATAAACATTAAAAAAAAAAAAAAATCCATGCATGTAACACATAATTCTGGAGCACCTTTTACATTCAAGGCAGTGTGGAAGAAAAACACAGCTTACACCATCAGCGCCCTTTTGATCTGTGAGAAGGAAGTAAGACTTTTCCCTGTAAATTTTTTCACACCATATTTACTGAGTGCCTACTGTGCACAGACCATCATTTAAGCAGTGGAAATAAAAAGGAGATGGAACATGGTGTTTACCTACACCAAACCCTAGGAGTAATTCTCTCAGTCCCAGCAAGTACCCTTGACCAGGGTGAGTGAGCTTCAACCCACCTCCCGTTTTTGTATGAACCAGGGCCTAAGAATGGTTTTGACTTTTTAAATCAGTTGAAAAGAAATCAAGGGAAAAATGTAATAACATAAAAAAAAATGATAGCGACTGACTCACACTGTTGTACAGCAAAAACCAACATGACACTATAAGCAATTATCCTCCAATTTAAAAAATTAGAAAAAAAAAAAAAAGAAAATTATTTGTTTCCAGGGAGATCATGTGACCACCATGCTGACCTCTGATCAGAAAAATCCTGGTAATCCATTCCCAACCAGCGGTGGTGAGACAGGCAGTGTGCAGCCAAGAAGCCCTGTCCTACGCAAGAGAGAAAAAGCCCCCTTCTTCTGCGGAATGTGAACAGGGAGCAAGAAACCCCAAGGCCGCCAGCTGCCATCTTGAGTCCCAGCGGGGCCAACCTCAGGATGACAGACACCGACACTGAGAAGTCACGTGCTCTGAGGACTTCCTGAACCACTGATCCTACCACATCTGGTGCGAGCACATCACATCTTTTTTTAATGAAATCAATTCCTAACTGTTTACGGGGGTCTGCGTCTGGTGTCTGTTCCTAACACAGATTATAAAGTTCTTGCCTTTATGATCAAGCAAGAACGAAAGACAACAGATGATCACAGTACAAAACGAAACATCTGTTCCGTTCAAGGGGGTATCACCATCACCATGTACCACAACTGCAGTAAGAAACGCTTACTATGCATCACTTTGCCTAAGTATATTATTCTCCACTTAAGAGATGAAGAAATATTTCAAGATGCTGAGAGAGGTTTGTTGACTTACTAAAGGTCAAAAATGAGTGGCAGAGCTAGTCCTCGCATCCAGTGCAGTCTAATACTGTGTTGTCACACTTTTCTCATCTGCTAGAGGAACCTGTGGATCAACGAGGATGCTAAAACAGTACCTGCAGAGGGCGCTACAGATGCTCATGCTGGGGGTGAGGGGGGAGGAGGGTTGCAAAACCCACTGGGAAGATGGTCAACGGGAAGGTAGAAGAACTGATGGGGTAGCTGCATCTTGACAGACACACAGGAGCCACACAGGGAAAGAGCAAGTGCGGGGCTGTCAGAGAAGAAACAGCAAGGGCAAATGCAGAGACCTCAGAGAGTGACTAGATGTGGATGAATTAATATAACTATAGAGAGAGCAGTTTAAGATTGGCTAGAAAGACTGAAAGAGGCAAGATCATGAGGAGCCTGCTAGATGGTGCTAAGGAATCTAAACTTGAGGACCGGGAAGACTAGGCAAGGTTTTCAAATAAGCAACATGATCGAACTTGCACTTTATGAAGATGACAATGCCTGAAGGATGAAATAGGACCAAACTGGCACCCCACTCCAGTACTCTTGCCTGGAAAATCCCATGGATGGAGGAGCCTGGTGGGCTGCCGTCCATGGGGTCGCTAAGAGTCGGACACGACTGAGCGACTTCACTTTCACTTTTCACTTTCATGCATTGGAGAAGGAAATGGCAACCCACTCCAGCGTTCTTGCCTGGAGAATCGCAGGGACGGTGGAGCCCAGTGGGCTGCTGTCTATGGGGTCACACAGAGTCGGACACGACTGAAGCGACTTAGCAGCAGCAGCATGAGTCATCTAACTCATTACTCCTTGGAAAGAAAGTTATGACCAACCTAGATAGCATATTCAAAAGCATAGACATTACTTTGCCAACAAAGGTCCATCTAGTCAAGGCTATGGTTTTTCCTGTGGTCATGTATGGATGTGAGAGTTGGACTGTGAAGAAAGCTGAGCGCCGAAGAAGTGATGCTTTTGAACTGTGGTGTTAGAGAAGACTCTTGAGAGTCCCTGGGACTGCAAGGAGATCTAACTAGTCCATTCTGAAGGAGATCAGTCCTGGGTGTTCTTTGGAAGGAATGATGCTAAAGCTGAAACGCCAGTACTTTGGCCACCTCATGGGAAGAATTGACTCATTGGAAAAGACTCTGATGCTGGGAGGGATTGGGGGCAGGAGGAGAAGGGGACGACAGAGGATGAGATGGCTGGATGGCATCACGGACTCGATGGACGTGAGTCTGACTGAACTCCAGGAGTTGGTGATGGACAGGGAGGCCTGGCGTGCTGTGATTCACGGGGTCGCAAAGAGTCGGACACGACTGAGCGACTGAACTGAACTGAACGGATGACAAGTCATCTAAGGGCTCCCCTAGTGGCTCAGAAGTATAGATATGCCTGTGATGCAAGAAATCACCTGCAATGCAGGAGACACGGGTTCGATCCCTGGGTCAGGAAGATCCCCTGGAAGAGGACATAGCAAACAACTCCAGTATTCTTGCCTGGAAAATCCCATAAGCAGAGGAGCCTGGCGGGCTACAGGCCATGGAGTCACAAAGAGTTGGGCATGACTGAGCAACTGAACAGCAACAACAGTAAAGCACTTAGGCTAAATCTAATCAAAGAGGCATATCACTCTGGGAAAAAATTATACAAAGTCATTGTAAGACAAATATATAGGAAGTTTCACCACGTTTATGTACAGAAATACGTATATGTACAGAAATACTCATTATTATATGTGTGTTCTTGTCCCAATTTGTGCAAACTACGGGAGATAGTGAAAGACAGGGAAGCCTGGCATGCAGCAGTCCATGGAGTTGCAAAAAGTCAGACATGACTTAGGACACACGCACACACACATTTGTCCCAAACTGTTCTATAAATTCAATACAATCCTAGTCAAAATCCTGAAATATTCTCTTCATGAAACTTAACTTGATGTGCAGATTCTAAAAAGACACCGTCAAAGAAAGGTCCCCAAACAGTGAGGACAATGATGAAAAAGACAGGATAGAAGGACCTGCCTAATTCCACACACCAGGAACAAAACAGTCATAGGTATCTATACACAATCGATGATACAGCAGATTAGTGTAAAAAGAAGACACTTCAACTAATGGTGCAGGACATTTTCATTATTCATTCTTTAAAAATATCAGATCCCTACTCAACAATATATACAATAAAAAAGCACACCCCATTGTTTAGACATTTAAATGTAAAAGGCAAAATTCAGTAGTTTACAGAAAAAAAGAAAATGTTTTATGATCTCTGTTAGAAAAGATGTCCTAAATAAAGCACAAACCATAAAGAAGAAAATAGAAAAATGCTATTATCAATAGATCAAAAATCTAAAAATTCTATTCAACAAATTATACTACAGAAAATGACAACGTGAATAATCACAGACTGGGAGAAGCCCTTTATCACACAATCCAAAGGTTCAAGATAAAGAAATTCTACAAATCAAAAATTTAAATTATATAAAATTTAAAAATCTAGACAAATAGGTTATATACACATGTATATATATTTTAAAAAATTCACAGAAAAGGAAACTCGAATAGCTATTCTCACTAGTAACCTCATTGGTGATGAGAAAAATGCAAGTTTAAAACACAAACACTACTTCACATCTACTAAACTACTAAACTTGCAATATTAAAGGTTACCAAGTGTTGGTAATGTGGTTGCTGCACACAGGTAGCTGTTTTCATGGTGGGTGGGAGTGTAAAGTGATACAAGCACTTTGAGGTTGGGAAAAAAAGGTGATACTTGGTGAAGTTTAATATGTGTATTTGCTATGACCCAACAATTCTAATCCTAAATTATGCTCTAGAAAAGGACTTAGACGTTTATACAAGGTAATAGACAACTCCAAGTGTTCAGGGGAGCAGTGTTTGAAAGAAAAAAAATGAAAACAAACAAAGTGGTCCTGCACTCCAGGATGGCTAAAGAAAAAGCACATTCATATACTGAAGAACTATATATATGAAAACAGAGAGCCAGTCTGGTACAGTCTTAAACAAATAGTGTCGAATAGTTGACAAGTATGCTGCTGCTGCTGCTGCTAAGTAGCTTCAGTCATGTCCGACTCTGTGCGACCCCAGAGACAGCAGCCCACCAGGCTCCCCCTACCCTGGGATTCTCCAGGCAAGAACACTGGAGTGGGTTGCCATTTCCTTCTCCAATGCATGAAA
>SJYQ01002420.1:0-15618 GCA_006410935.1 Redunca redunca
AAGCGTCTTTTAACTTCATGGCTGCAATCACCATCTGCAGTGATTTTGGAGCCCCCCAAAATAAAGTCTGACACTGTTTCCACTGTTTCCCCGTCTATTTCCCATGAAGTGATAGGACCAGATGCCATGATCTTCGTTTTCTGAATGTTGAGCTTTAAGGCAACTTTCTCACTCTCCTCTTTCACTTTCATCAAGAGGCTTTTTAATTCCCCATCACTTTCTGCCATAAGGGTGGTGTCATCTGCATATCTGAGGTGACTGATATTTCTCCCGGCAATCTTGATTCCAGCCTGTGCTTCTTCCAGCCCAGAGTTTCTCACGATGTACTCTGCAGAGAAGTTAAATAAGCAGGGTGACAGTATACAGCCTTGACGCACTCCTCTTCCTATTTGGAACCTCAGTGATAAAGCATCTGCCTACCAGTGCAGGAGACCTGGGTTCGATTCCTGGGTTGGAAGATGCCCTGGAGAAGGAAATGGCAGCCCACCCCAGGCTTCTTGCCTGGGAAACCCTGCGGACAGAGGAGCCTGCTGGGCTGCAGTGCATGGGGTTGCAAAGAGTCGGACATGACTGAGCGACCTAAGAACAGAAGGACAGAAATTCAGAAAATAAACAAGAATTATACATTGGTTTGATAACCCACAGCAGGAGACAATTCCACAAAATCTATCTGGAGATGAACATCATTCTTTTCACAAACCACAGTTAAAGTTCTTCCAAAATTACATAAGTTACACAAGAAGAATGGATGGCCATATTTTCCATTTTCCTAGAAAATTTTTAGTGTTTGATAGGCCAGCCAATGGAGATATTTCATGGAGGATTTTGGCAAGGGTCTAATTGAGTTTTTCTGGGGCTATCAGTTGACTGTTCTGGATTTTCCCAATCATCATCATAAACTTCTTAAACTGATTTTTTTGTGTGATATTTTGTATACTTGCAAAGGAAATAATAAGCTCTCCATAGATATGTCTTACAGTTTTACAAAGCATTTAAATTAACCAGCATATTTAGCTGTTGATCTACTAAAGAATTTCCTGTAGCTTTTATCACTTCAGTTCGGTTCAGTTGCTCAGTCATGTCCAACTCTTTGTGACCCCATGAACCGCAGCACACCAGGCCTCTCTGTCCATCACCAACTCCCAGAGTCCACCCAAACTCATGTCCATTGAGTCAATGATGCCATCCAACCATCTCATCCTCTGTTGTCCCCTTCTCCTCCTGCCCTCAATCTTTCCCAGCATCAGAGTCTTTTCAAATGAGTCAGCTCTTCACATCAAGTGGCCAAAGTACTGGAGTTTCAGCTTCAACATCAGTCCTTCCAATGAACACCCAGGACTGATCTCCTTTAGGATGGAATGTTTGGATCACTTTTATAATAATGTTTAAAATTTATGAATTTGTTTACTTTTTAAAGAGTCAAAAGAGGAGCTAGAAATAAAAACCTCTTTGATTCCTTAGCATCCCAAAGTCATGAATTATTCCAAAATCATCAGTGTATATGTTTAGCCTTACTACTTAACACATTAATATGCTTTACAGAGTGACACAAGTTTGGCTAAATTAAACAAAATATGCTTTTCATGAAGAACTGGATACTATAAGAAAGTATAGGATAGTTATTGTATATTTACTATTACTGCCTTTTTCATTTCTATAGTGGTGGTGGTTTAGACACTAAGTCCTATCCGACTCTTATGACCCCAAGGACTGTATAGCCCTCTAGTTTCCTCCATCCATGTGATTTCCCAGGCAACAATATTGGAGTGGGTTGCCATTTCCTTCTCCACATTTTTATAGTAAGCCCTGTCGGTAAATAATATTAATTTAGGATCCAGTAAAGGAAGCTTCAAAAGCTCTGTTTTGTGACTGGACACAAATTGAACAAACATAGTCATAATATTCTCTTTCATTGGATAAGATTAGTAAGGAAGGAGGATTGATTGTTACACTAGTTATGTGAAAACAGTTAAACAGTTATATGAAAAAGAAAAAGTAAAAGTATTTCATATTGCTGAAACAAATGCAAAAAGATAACTACTAGAAAGAAGCAGGTTAAATGATTCTAGGAACTCCTATATGCTGATATTAGTTCATGATCCCACCATCCAGTGTGGGAAAAACCTTTTGTAGCTTTAACATGACTTATCACATCTAAAATTATAATTTAATTAGTCTACTTTTAGCATCCATCTACACTGGATAGAATAAAATTCAAAAGGGTAGGCTCTCCACCTTTTGTGCAATAATTATTCTAAACACCTAGGGCAGTTATTTGGCAAGGAATAGTAAGAACATTCAATAAGAATAAACTTTTCTTTCTGAATCATAGTAGTAAAAGGATAAAGTTTAATTCCTCTTTTGAGGAGGATTTTGTAATCATGGTGATTTAATTCAAATTTGGATAGATGAGGTATATTTGGCTCTGATGAAAACAGTTTGATAAGAAGACTGAGAAGAATTTTAGAAATTAGATATTAACTAGGGTGGGACTATGGGAAGTATTATTCAATTATTTTATCTGCTGCTTTATGTTCTTGTCCTCTAAGAAAAGGTAATTTGATGATAGGGATCTGAAACAGATTTCTCTATGGAGTAATAATTCTCTTTTTGTAATCTGCACATAGAAGAACAGTTAATATATCTGTAAAACTAAATAACTTGAAAGAACAATAGAAAGTACAACATACTATTTCCTCCTATCTTAATTTTCAGTTTTTTAAGAAAGGATCATAAAACCTATCTGGCTATTTTTGTATTTGCTGACATTTGTTTCTCTCTTTTTAGTGATGAATAGAGTTTTATGTGATAAAGATAAATATCTTCTAAAGCCTCTGGTATCTCCAAACTGAACATCTTCATTTTGTAGAAAAAGTAAACCAGAGAGGTTTCTTGAGTTATTTACTGTCATGCTAAGTCACTTCAGTCGTGTCTGACTCTGTGCGGCCCCATAGGCGGCAGGCCACCAGGCTCCCCGATCCCTGGGATTCTCCAGGCAAGAACACTGGAATGGGTTTCCATTTCCTTCTCCAGTGCATCAAAGTGAAAAGTGAAAGTGAAGTCGCTCAGTCATGTCCGACCCTCAGCAACCCCATGGACTGCAGCCTACCAGGGTCTTGCGTCCATGTGATTTTCCAGGCAAGAGTACTGGAGTTGGGTGCCATTGCCTTCTCCAATTNCTTAATATTTTAAGAAGACTTCTTTAAAAAAAAAAATTCTGCTACAATTCCCAGTTTTACCATTAATGACTGTTTAGTAAATAAAGACAATGACTAAAATTTTTCAAGTAAAAAAATTCACCAGTCTTCCTTCCTGAGTAATTTTTCATATCTTTTTCTTGGTTTAATTAAATTATATGACATCAGACGTTTAAAATATATTATGCTTTAAGAGGAGAAGGCAATGGCACCCTACTCCAGTACTCTGGCCTGGAAAATCCCATGGATGGAGGAGCCTGGTAGGCTGCAGTCTATGGGGTCGCTAAGGGTCAGACATGACTGAGCAACTTCACTTTCCCTTTTCACTTTCATGCATTGGAGAAGGAAATGGCAACCCACTCCATCCCAGGGACGGGGGAGCCTGGTGGGCTGCCATCTATGGGGTCGCACAGAGTCAGACACGACTGAGGTGACTTAGCAGCAGCAGCATGCTTTAAGAAGGGCTTCCCTGGTGGCTCAGACGGTAAAGAATCTGTCTATAATGTGGGAGACCTGGGTTTGATTCCTGGTTTGGGAAGATCCCTGGAGGAGGGCATGGCAACCCACTCCAGTGTTCTTGCCTGGAGAATCCCCATGAACAGAGCATCTGGCGGGCTATAGCCCATGGAGTCGCAAAAAGTCAGACACAACTGAATAAGCACAGCACAGAGAAAAGTTAAGCAATTTAAAAACAGACAGAATAACCTTATACTTTAAATGTAAGTTTATTTTCTCCTCTGCTATTCTGAGGTAGAATTCTTTTCCAGTAAATACATATTTTATCACAGAATGTATTTAGAATTTGGATAACTTAAAATGCATATGATGCAATTTGCTTCTTCCTCTTTTCCTTATTACCATGAAATTGAAAATTTTACTTCATAAGAGGAGAGATACTTTATACAGTCTGCATTTCACAACTGCTCTCATAAGTCGATCAAACATGAATTGCCTTTAAGTTATCTCCTATTCTTAGCATGAATACTATAAACACATTAAAACAATGAATTCTCATATTAAACATGCAGATGGCTTGTAAGACCTTGATAGAAGACAATTTGGGGTTCCCTGATAGCTCAATTGGTAAAGAATCCACCTGCAATGCAGGAGACCCTGGTTCAATCCCTGGGTTGGAAAGATTCCGTGGAAAAGGGAAAGGCTACCCACTTGAGTATTCTGGCCCGGAGAATTCCATGGATTTATTGTCCATGTGGTCACAAAGAGTCAAACACGACTGAGTGACTTCACTAGACTAGTGATGGAAAGTGTTGCCTTTGCCTCAACTGATTAGTATTCAGGCTAATACTGCTTTGTATGTTTAAACCAAGCTCCCTTAAGAACCTTGGTACCTTTCTGTGACCAGTGTTAGGGATCTGCAGCTGCTTCTTATTGAAACAAACTCAATTACAAAGTTTCATGGTATATACAGCCTATGATTTTTAGAGTAAAAATATAATTTGTTAGCTTTAAATATTTTATTCTCAGGAGGCCTTAAAAATACTTCAGGAAAGATTACAGTTACTAGGAACTTCATTATTTGATACATATCTTTGGGAAAATAAACATTGATCCAAAGTTTCAAATAATAAAACAATTGGTTGGGAGACAGTTTGCCACATCCTTTTGGGAAAGCCTGATTATAAGCCTTTAGAGGATAGACCCTCGTGATTCAAGCTTTTCACGTTTTCTTGCCAACATACTTAGTATTACATGCTTTATTTGACAGTGCTTCAATTCCCCATTTTATATCCTGAATTGTTTCCTAAAAGACTGTTGTTACTCTTGTTGCTTTTCCCCAAGAGCTTAGAGGAAAAGCTTAAATGCCCTAGTAGCACATTTGGAATATGCAGGATAAGAACAGATTATATCATTGCTAACCTCCGTGCCCAATGTCTCTATAGTACTTGTTTTTTTCTGTTCATACACTAATAAAATCTTTCCCCATGATTTCCTAACTAATATAAGTTGATGCCCTCCAGTTTCAGTTTCCTGAAAAGTTATACTTATGAGGAAATCGACTCAGCTTTAAAGTTTGCAGGTTAGAAGGTTGAGGGTAATGGTGAAATTTAAAAAGCAACATGAATAACCAACTAATCCTCCAGGATCTAAAAAGCAAACCAATAAATCGCTGTTAAGATTCAAATGAAAAAATTTCATCTTCAGACAACCGTTTAGAAACCTTCAAAATAGAGCCCCAAACTGCAGTCAGCTTCTAGACCAGGTTGTGAATTTGTCAAAGCTCAGTTTTAGTGCATTTTCATTGCCAGTGCTTCACAGCCCCCTTTCCCCAGCCCACTGTTCACAGACTAATCCCCACTTGTCCAGAACTTTCCATGTGATATCCACCTCATTCTTTTTCTTTTTGGCCCAGTGCCATGAGCTAATGTTTCCAGAATTTATCACATCAGGATTTATCAGGCCCGTGTTTTGTTCTCTCAGGATCTTTTCATGATAAATTAGCAAGTCGTACTGGGAAATTCATCTACACTGAGCTGTGAAGGGAAAGCAATTTCATTATGTCCTGTGGCTAGCAGATCAAATATTTGTAGTTTAAAGGGTATTATGAGATTCACAATACCTTAAACTAATAGTCTTCAAATATTTATCTTTTTAAAATTATCATCATCTAGTGATCAAACCGTGTTTTCAAATAAAATTTTCTATAAAATAGGTACAAGTGAAAACACTCCCATTCAAGTAGGGGATAGGACAGGGATACTCCATTTTCCCCTCCTCCCTGCTCTCTGAGTGGCCTCAGAGCATCTCTGAGGAATTTCTGCAGTTCCACAAACATAGCCTGCAAATGATCCTAATAATGCAGGGGGATGACTGCTTGTAAGAATGTCAGGCACATGTCTAGCACTTTGAAATCAGTGGTTTTTAACAGGGGTGATTCTGCTCGCCGTGGGGACTTTGGAAAATATCTGAACACAGTTGTCACAACTGAGAGAGGAAGGAAGCAGGTGCTACTGGCATCTAGTGGGCAGCAGACAGGGCGTTGTTAAACATCCTACAATGTTCCAGCCTAAAATGTCACAATAGTACTGAGACTGAGAACACCTGCTCACAGAGAGTAGGGCAGGAGAAGCTGCTAGGAGCTGGGGGAGGAAACGGGGACTATAGGGGAGGAGGGAAGACTCCAGTCCCTGGAATCAGAGACTTAACTAGAGAGCAACTTGGGCTTGCTCAGGGTTGAGGAAGGTAGAGAAGGCAGAAACTTTGCAAAATTGTGGGATTTAAAACTTGGTTATATTTTCACGGTAACTTGCATTTGACAGCAGCTAGATCCAAACAAAAAGGCTTAGCACTTAGCTAGCAAAAATATTAAATAGAAATTTACTATGTGACTAATAACCACCATGAGTTGCCTCATGAACTCCAGAGTTGGGAGCTTCCTGGCAGAGTTGGGAGCTTCACGGGCTGTGTCTGGAGGTGACCCTGATCCACCCAGTCTCCAGGGAGCAGAGCTGAGCCTGGCGCATGAACAGGGCTTCCGGGGGTCCACCCCCCACCACCTTTCCTCCCTCCAATGCTGCACCCACTCCTCAGCCAGGAGGATGGGAGAAGCTTCTCTCAGGGGAAAATCCCATCCTCCTTCAACCATCCTGTGCAGAAGGCAGGTGCCTCCGTGTCCCACATCCTCACACTAAGGAAAAACTCTCTCATCTAGACTCCTGCTGGGGCCCATCCTGACCTCTGACCTGGTCACTACCCCGTGTTGTTCCTCAAAAAGAGATCACTTAGAATCTTTAAAAGATAAATAAAATNNTGGGGAAAAGCGGCATGTTATCTGTTCAGATTGTCTATGCCACAGGTGATGAACTCCTCACACTCAGGTGGTACTTGGGCTAGTCCCTGGGCTATTTGTCTCTTTCCTCACCTGTAAAATGGGGCTACTAGGGCGGCTAATTCATAGAGCTGTGATGAGGTGGGAAGGAGATGGCCTGTCACCTGGCAAGCCACCCTCCCTCTCCAGATATTGACTACTTTGAACATCCAGGGTCACTCAAGTCCTGCTTTTTGATTCATCAAAACAACTAACCAGCAGTGTGACTCCAGGAGCCCCTGCAAAGCCATTACTATCCAAATAAAGCCCAAACAGCCTGGAATTCCACAGTTAGGGATCTGTAATTTGACTGTGACCGAGTCCTGTGGAAAACGTACCGCTTTGGGTAAGTTTGAAAGCCACTCAGAGGGTTTAATGCCTTGATAGGACCCAGACTGGCATTAGGAGCCTGGAAATCTCAGCTTCCACCTTCCAGTGCTGGCTCTTCTGATTACAGCCTGAAAGCTCTAGTCATTAGTTTCTCATAAAAGAAGACAACATGGTGTGTGTCAGGCGGTTGTGAAGATCAGATTAGACCACGGACACGTGAACCCTTTGCAAACCATGGGAGATGCCTTATTAGCAGTTTTTATGCCTCAGAATGAATTGCTTATGAGGACCTTTGCTAAGGAGGGTTTGATGGTGGAAGAAGGAAAACTGAATATGTACATGCTGGGAAGAAACAAGCAGATAAATCACAAGTGCTTAGAAGAGACATACAGGATTCACCCAGGACTAACAGCCTCCCTCCCATTTTCCTAAAGGTCTACAATCTATCCATCTAGGCAGGAATTGTTTTGACAGATCACACGTTAGAGCTGAGAAATGAAACTTAACCGTTAACAATGGCTCTTGCTTTTCAGGACTTCAGAATAGCAGGACTCAAAGCAGAAAGGCAGGAATTATATATCTGGGATGAATGGTCCTCATTCTGTGCCTTACTTACTCTGGGGAAAGCAATTCTGCTTCCTCTCTCCTCAGCCTCTTCTAATGCTACTGAGATCCAAAATAATGCCTTTTGCAAGGGATATATTTGCTTTTTTACTTTAACATCCAGTTATTTTATATCCTCCAAGGGGATTCCAGACCACCAGAAATCTGTCAAGGAAAGAACAAAAAATTATATATAAAAACTGTTACTTAAGAGTGGTACTAAGTAGGTACTAAATATAGTTCATGTAGTTTGTGGCCCTGGAAAACTCTAGGGAGAACCATGCATATCTTGATCTATGTGAATAGCCCTCCCTTCAGTTCTGCAGTTTGCAGTCTACCCAGTTGCACACAGTGGCTCTGGTGTTGCCTGTCTTTTAAACTTGTCATCTCTGATGTAAAAAAGATTTTGTAAATGCCCATTCCCCCAGGGCTGTGAGTGATTAGTGGCTAAGGACTAGGTTCTCTGACTTCTCCCATGTGCCGATTGCTGAACCCACAGACTGGTTCCCACCGGCTGAGGATCTATGAGCGAGAGGACTACCGAGGCCAGATGGTGGAGATCACAGAGGACTGCTCCTCGCTCCACGACCGATTCCACTTCAGTGAGATCCACTCCTTCAATGTGCTGGAGGGCTGGTGGGTCCTCTACGAGATGCCCAACTACCGGGGGCGGCAGTACCTGCTGCGGCCGGGGGATTACAGGCGCTACCACGACTGGGGGGCTACAAATGCCAGAGTGGGCTCCTTGAGGAGGGCCGTGGATTTCTATTGAAATATTTTTACTCTACCCTTTTCTCCACGTGAAAGTTAATAAAATATTTCCTGTGTGCTTGATGCAATAATGTGTTTCTCTCTTCCTTTCAAGCTCCTTGAAAGGGCTCAACAAAAATAAAGCTGGGAATAATGCGGATTTTCTTACAAGTATCAGCAGGAAAGGTGATGTGGAGTTGCAGTAAAGAGGACAGGCTCAGGACAGAATGCCTGGTGCCACAACCACTAAAGAGCTTTAGTTGATCAACTCGTTGCTTAACATTTCTGTGGCTCAGTTTCCTAATTTGCAAAACTTGGTGTAATGATACTCTTCATTTCTTAAGTTTGTGGGGTGGATTAAATAAGTTCTTATTTTAAAATCCTTGACACATTTCAGCTTTGCATATAGTAGTTTTTAGGAAACTTCTGCAAGCTTGCTGGTGAAACATCTGGTCATCTTCTAAGTACTCTTTCCTTAGTAGAACTCCCTTTTGGAGACTGCATTAAGTAAGATGGCTACGTGCAATTGCATCAGAGGAAGACAGAGTTAGATAGAGATAGATGTGTCTAACACATCTTTGGTATAAATATATGTGACTACCAGAATAGTTTTATTAATATATGTGTATCCAGAGCACAAGGATAAGAACTAAGCACTACCCAATGAACAGCCCAACAGTCTCTTCCAAACCTTTTTCTACTTAGGCGGGATACAAAACATTCAGATAGTGTGCACTGATAAAAATAAGCACAGAGGGACAGAAGTAAAGGCACAAGGTACATGATCAGAAAAATAACTTGCAACCATGCAAAGTTCTTGAATCTACTATTGGCTAGACTGATATTGTCCCCATACTTGGATCAATTTTCATTACCTCTTGCTCATGAATCAACATTTGATAATAATCATAGCACTAAGGACGAAACAGGGGGACTAGTCATTTAATTGAATTCAAAATTTCCTTGCAGGAAGATAAAGTTTATCAAATGTAATCTAAGTAGATATTCTATTATCTACTGAATTTTCTTCAGTTGAAAATACTAGACTTCTTGATTTCAGATGTTGACACATAATTGAGAAAAAAAATTACTTCCTAGCTTAAGGGCTTGACTTAATTTTGAAAATGGCAACCTCTTACTGAAATAAGTTCTTGGTGAGTTGAGTGGCCATGATTAGCAAAGAACTACTGCAAATCATTTTTTTACTTGAAAATATCTAGCAGTTAAGAAATAAGTTGTTCCCAAAATCCTAAATATAGTAGTCAAATTATGTAACAGTTTACTTTCCTAACACACATGCACATTACAAGATATTTGAAGAAGCTTTAAGGACATTCAGATCTGTGCTAATACAGTAGTCACTATCATATGACTCTGTTTGGCTAGACTTCATTTGGCTAAGTCCAGATTTCAAAGACTTAGTAGGGACGTAAGAATGCAAAATATCTGAATAGTTTTCCAATTCATTTAATGTTGAAATGATAATATTTTGGATATATTAGATTTAACAAAATCTGTTATTAAAGTTGATTTTACTTGTTTGATTTAACTGTTTCAGAAAAGTTACATTTATGCATCTTACTATAATTCTGTTGATCAGACTTTCAGGCTAAAAAGATGAGTTGTAATTTGTTTTCAGATACAACTCAACCTGAAACTTGAGTTACATGAAAACCTCACAGTTAGGAGATGGCAGAGAACATGGTTAAGCTTTACATAGTCATTGAATATCCACTGCCTTATGAAGAGATACTCAGTGAAATTATAATATCCACCTATCACTGATTGAGGGAGTGGGGGAGTGGGCCCTCATCTTGTCTTATCATAGGTTTGTTCCATTAAGTACATTGAATTGAAGTTTCAGCAAAAAATGAGAATGATCCTTCCTTCTACAGATAAAAGTCCCCTCTTTCCTCAGCTAATTTTCCTTCCTTTCCCTCTCCCTGTCCAGGATGGCCCTTCAATTATACTTTTTCATTCTGGAAGCTGCCATGTTTGCCTCCTAAAGTTTTTCAAACACTGTTGATAATGTTATAGATTTTATAAAGAGCTTGAAAAATAACTGGCTAAAAATAATCATCTGGCCAAATCAGTACATTAACCATTGTGGAGCAAGATCGCATGCTACTATTTAGGAGAACAACCAGTTCTTTAAGAGTTATAATGATGAGAAAAATACAGCCAACTGCTAAAGAGACTTTAAAAATGGTAAGTACATGGAAAGTGAGAAAGAATAGTTGAACATTCTAGAAGCCACATCATCCAGTACTGGAATATCAAGAGGAATTAGAGCTGAATAGAGGTGGTACAAGGCTGTGGTCCATGTGATTGGTTTGATTAGTTTTCTGTGACTGTGGTTTTCATTCTGTCTGCCCTCTGATGGAGAAGGATAAGAGCTTATGGAAGCTTCCTGATGACAGAGACTGACTGTGGGGGAAATTGGGTCTTGTTCTGATGGGCGGGGCCATGCTCAGTAAATCTTTAACCCAATTTTCTCTTGATGGGTGGGACTGTGTTTCCTTCCTGTTGTTTGACTTGAGACCTGGACTGAAGCATGCCTCCCCTGATTCACTGGCATTCTTTGGAAGATTCCATGGTTGTGTTCATAATATCTATGGTCTTTGTGTGCATGATCTCCAAGTGGGCACCTACTCTGACCATCAAAATAGTTATCTGAATAATAATATTTGGAACCAGAGTCTCCATTTTAGGAAATAAAGTTAACTTTTGTTAAAAATGACTGAGAAGAGCCATATTCCCTAGGGACATCTGCTAGCCTCCTGGCAAGGTAAGAAAGTGCAGATAATCTGTTGCTTTATCTTCTTATTATTTCATGAGGTGTTCTTTGAATTGGAGTTCTAAGGAAACTATGGTTTCTTGAAACTATTCCATCTCCAGAAGCTGAAAAGGCATTAGTGCTTGAATTTGGAAGACAGTATCAGTTCGTCTTGGAATTGTTGGGCCATGCTGGATAAATGTGGAGAAGGCAATGGCACCCCACTCCAGTACTCCTGCCTGGAAAATCCCATGGATGGAGGAGCCTGGAAGGCTGCAGTCCATGGGATCGCGAAGAGTCGGACACGACTGAGCAGCTTCACTTTCACTTTTCACTTTCATGCATTGGAGAAGGAAATGGCAACCCACTCCAGTGTTCTTGCCAGGAGAATCCCAGGGATGGGGGAGCCTGGTGGGCTGCCATCTATGGGATCACACAGAGTTGGACAAGACTGAAGTGACTTAGCAGCAGCAGCAGCTGGATAAATGAAAGCATAAGATTCCACAGCAGAGGTGATGTCTCCTTCTTCACATACTTCCCCTGTATTTTGGCCGGTTTGGACACTTCGTTTTTTGTTTTCTTTCTTTCCCAAAAGAAAACCAAAAACAACCTTGACCATGAGGCCTCAGACTCTCATAGAGTTGGATACAACTGAGTGACTGAACTGAACTGAACTGAAGAGGTGGTACAATTCTGTTTTTAAAAGGTTGTATATTGTGCATAAAATTCAGATTGCAAATGTTCAGCAAGAGGACACCAGTTCTCATTCATACACAGGAGGTTTTTTTTTTTTCCATCTATTTGTTTACTCTACTTTTTCAATAATTGGAAAACATCAGATAAGGTGGAGTTTAATTTATTAATCCCTGAAATTTAAAGAATGTATATATGGTCCTGAAGGAAGGGTAATAAAACAAGAGGGATCCTAGGTTTTTCCTTCCTTATTAATGGTCCTGATGAGAGGATAACAGGCAGGAAGGCTAGAGATCTTCAAATGGAAGAAATAGGCTGCAAGTATCAGACATTTTTTATCTCTCTCATAAGCAGCAGGAGGAAACAAACTACAAGTGTCAAATTTTTTCCCCTTTTCTATACAAATTTAAAAGGAGGTTTCTCTTAAAATTCTGTGTTGCCATGATGACATCTGGTTCCACCTGAACTTAACTTTTTTCAAATCTTGAACTAACCAACGCATTTTTCTTATGGAAATGTTTTTCTTAAACTATGTTACTGAACTATGTATTTACCCCAGACTCTTCAAGTTCTTTGCCTAAGACTCAGAACCCATGTTTTACTCATGCAAATATTCTCTTAACCTAATTTTCCTTCCTCTAATAAGCAGCCTGCTAGTAGCTTACACAACTTCCTGCTAAAGACTAGAAGGGGAGCACTCTTTTCTGCTCCCTTTTGATATCTATGTCAGAAGCTTTCTCTAACTCTTTTATACTTTACTAAAACTTTATTACACAAACATTCTGAGTGATCAAGCCTTATCACTGGTCCTGGATTGAATCCCTTTCCTCTGGAGGCCAAGAATCCCGGCATCTTTCATGGTTCAGCAACAACCTTTCACTGACACATCCACAGGCTTTTTCTAGGTACAAAGAATAAATTCTTCCTCCATATATGTGTGTGCTTAGATATGGGATAACAATTTTGCATTTTATTTATGTTGTTGCTGCTGTTCAGTTGCTAAGTCATGTCTGACTCTTTGCAACCCCACATTCTGTAGCATGCTAGGCTTCTCTGTCCATTGTCTCCCAGAGTTTGCTCAAACTCATGTCCATTGAGCTGGTAATGCTATCTAACCATCTCATCCTTTGCCACAACCTTTTTCCTTTGCCTTTAATCTTTCCCAGCATCAGGGTCTTTTCCAGTGAGTCAGCTCTTCCCAACAGGTAGCCAAAGTACTGGTGCATCAGCTTCAACATCAATCCCTTCAATGAATGTTCAGGGTTAATTTCCTTTAGGATGGACTGCTTGGATACCCTTGTTGTCCAAGCAACTCTCAAGAGTCTTCTCTAGGACCACAATTCAAAAGCATCAATTCTTTGACACATAGCCTTCTTTATGGTCCAACACTCACATCAGGACATGACTACTCGTAAAACCATAGCTTTGACTATATGGACCTTTGTTGGCAAAGTGATGTCTCTGCTTTTTAATATGCTGTCTAGGTTTGTAATGTGTGACT
Source organism: Redunca redunca (assembly GCA_006410935.1). NCBI lineage: Eukaryota > Metazoa > Chordata > Mammalia > Artiodactyla > Bovidae > Redunca > Redunca redunca. The sequence continues at coordinate 13,677 of SJYQ01002420.1, forward strand.
TCCCTGGTGGTTAGATAGTAAAGCATTTGCCTACAATGTGGGAGACCCAGGTTTGATCCCTGGGTTGGGAAGATCCTCTGGAGAAGGAAATGGCAACCACTCTAGTACTCTTGCCTGGAAAAATGGAGGAGCGTGGATGGAGGAGTGTGGTAGGCTACAGTCCATGGGTTGCAAAGAGTCGGACACGACTGAGCAACTGAACTGAACTGAACTGGAACTGGCCTGGCATCTCTAAATGTGTCATTTAGCTTGCAGATTGAGGAACAAGGTTTAGTTGAATTTGACTAGTCATCTTGGGCCCATTTGATTTTAATCAGTTTATGTTATGTCCTTGGGCTATGTCATTCTTTCAAAAGTTGTGCCCTTCCCCCTTCCCTCCTGTTTCTTGCTCTTTTCCTGAGCCCCATCTGGTGCCACAGTGTTGCCTCTACAGTCTTCAGGGGGACAACCAGAAAATAGCTGGTTCTTGGGAGGGAAATACTGTATAATATCCAATCCCCCTAGATATTCAGGCCTTCATCTTCCACGATTCCTACAACTTGTGCAACAACAGCATTTCTCATTGAACCCACTAGGGCAGATGACAGGCACACAATGCCGGCTAGAAGTCCATCTCTTGGTTGCATCCTTTCAAGGGCAGTTGGGCTTCCAGGGATAATGTTTGCCACTTTGGGAGTTAGCCCTGCAGGCTATTTGTGCCCAAACCCTTGCTACCTTTCTCCTAAAGTTACAAACATACCCCTGGATCAAGCCTCCACTCTACTTTTATGGAACATCTGGTCTGTTGCCTCTTCTCAAGTTGTTCTTAAGTCACTTACTAACTCCTACAATCAGGACCCTGCCCCCTTATAGGCAACATTGTTCCACCTCACTTATTGTTAAAATACTCTTAATGCCCCTAACTAAGTGCAGGCAGCTGCAAGAGCTGGCATGCTAAACGTGGCCAAGAGGAGCTACCCCACGTCCGAGGTCAGGGGCAGAGGCCTAGAGTGCCAGGCTGCGACGGTGCAGAAACGGCCAAGAGGAGCTACCCTGTGTCTGAGGTCAGGGGCGGCGGCCGAGAAGAACTACCCTGTGTCTGAGGTCAAGGGTGGCAGCCGAGAGGAGCTACCCTGCGACCGAGGTCAGGGGCGGCAGCTGGAAGGAGACATCCACGCGAGGCCAGGGCCGGCGGCCGGGAGGAGCATCCCGAGGAGCGGTGGCTGCGCAGGCTCTCTATCCCTCGTTGAAGGTCAGGAACCGCGGCGGTAAGGAGATACCCCTCATCCAAGGTAAGGAGCAGCGGCTGTGCTTTGCTGGACCAGCCGTGAAGAGATACCCCACGCCCAAGGTAAGAGAAACCCAAGTAAGATGGTCGGTGTTGCAAGAAGGCATCAGAGGGCAGACACACTGAAACCATACTCACAGAAAGCTAGTCAATCTAACCACACTAGAACCACAGCCTTGTCTAACTCAATGAAACCAAGCCATGCATGCAGGGCAACCCAAGACGGGCAGGTCATGGTGGAGAGGTCTGACAGAGCATGGTCCACTGGAGAAGGGAATGGCAAGCCACTTCAGTATTCTTGCCTTGAGAACCCCATGAACAGTATGAAAAGGCAAAATGATAGGATACCAAAAGAGGAACTCCCCAGGTCATTCAGTTCAGTCGCTCAGTTGTGTGCGACTCTTTGCGACCCCATGAATCACAGCACGCCAGGCCTCCCTGTTCATCACCCTCTCCCAGAGTTCACGTCCATCGCATGTCCATTGAGTCCGTGATGCCATCTAGCCATGTCATCCTCCGTCGTCCCCTTCTCCTCCTGCCACCAATCTCTCCCAGCATCAGAGTCTTTTCCAATGAGTCAACTCTTCGCATGAGATGTCCAAAGTACTGGAGCTTCAGCTTTAGCATCATTCTTTCCAAAGAAATCCCAGGATTGATCTCCTTCAGAATGGACTG
>SJYQ01002420.1:18066-91675 GCA_006410935.1 Redunca redunca
TCTTGATGAAAGTGAAAGAGGAGAGTGAAAAAGTTGGCTTAAAGCTCAACATTCAGAAAATGAAGATCATGGCATCCAGTCCCATCACTTCATGGGAAATAGATGGGGAAACAGTGGCAGACTGTTTTTGGGGGGGCTCCAAAATCACTGCAGATGGTGACTGCAGCCATGAAATTAAAAGAGGTTTACTCCTTGGAAGAAAAGTTATGACCAACCTAGATATCATATTCAAAAGCAGAGACATTACTTTGCCGACTAAGGTCCGTCTAGTCAAGGCTATGGTTTTTCCTGTGGTCATGTATGGATGTGAGAGTTGGACTGTGAAGAAGGCTGAGCACTGAAGAATTGATGCTTCTGAACTGTGGTGTTGGAGAAGACTCTTGAGGGTCACTGGGGCTGCAAGGAGATCCAACCAGTCCATTCTGAAGGAGATCAATCCTGGGATTTCTTTGGAAAGAATGATCCTGAAGCTGAAACTCCAGTACTTTGGCCACCTCATGATAAGAGTTGACTCATTGGAAAAGACTGATGCTGGGAGAGATTGGAGGCAGGAGGAGAAGGGGACGATGGAGGATGACATGGCTGGATGACATCACGGACTCGATGGATGTGAGTCTGAGTGAACTCTGGGAGAGGGTGATGAACAGGGAGGCCTGGCGTGCTGCGATTCATGGGGTCGCAAAGAGTCGGGCACGACTGAGCGACTGAAGTGAACTGAACTGAATGCCCCTAAGAGGACCAGACAACCCACTTCCTTGTCATTATTTCTGTTATTACCTAGGGCATGATAATAGAGTGGATCTATGACAATGAAATGTTTACCATTGGAGACATCCTAAGCTGCTCTTATGAAAGACTAAGGGAGGAAATCAGTGACTTACTTTCCCTCAGAGCAATAAGAGGATAAGGCTTATGTCTATTTCCAGGTTCCCAGTCTCAGGGCATAGACTTGAATTACTTTAAGTCATGGTATCTATTCCCATTTGCAGTGGACAAACCAGCAATAAGTTAAGATTACAACCCCTTATTCCTACCCAGTACACTGGGGACACCCAACTCCAGCCTGGGGATCCCAGGAAGTCAACCTGCCATGACCTGCCCAGGGATCTGGTCCTCAGAAAGTTGTCACACCTCAATCTGTTCAGGGATCCACCAGTCCAGGGGTCCCAGGAGGTCAACATGCCTCAACCTGTCCAGGGACCCAATTCTCAGGAGGCCAAACTGCCTCAACCTGCCCAGGGATTCAATCTCCAGAAGGCTGTCATGCTGCAGCCTGCCTGGGGACCTGCACCCTGACCCAGGGACTCCTGGATCTCAGATTGCAAGAGTACTGGCTAGGATAAGCTTCAGAAAGACTCACCCCTAAGGAAGTCCACCCACAGAATTAGAAAGAAGCCAATTAGTTGTGGTACTGCACCCCGTCTCAGCAATAACTCAGGAGCCCAATGGAAAGTCTGAAAGAGGCCCTCCAAAAGTTTACCAATCTGGACTTACACTCTTACAAGGGACAGGTGATTTTAAAGAACAAATTCCTGCCCCAATGTGCATCAGATAGCAAGATAAAGTTACAACAGCTACAGCAGCAGGATCCTGATGACTCTTTTGATAAGATGGCCCAGACAGCCACCAATATCTTTTATAACAGAGAACAGGAGATGGAAGCCAAGGCCCAGGAAAGGGAGAAAAGGAAAGAGACAAGACATGCCCAGATGCTGGGTGCCCTCCAGGGAAGCCCTATGGCAAACCCCAAGTCCTTAAAAGACAAGGCACAAGGCAAATGCCTAATCTGTAGACAGGCGGGACATTGGGCCAAAAAGGGTCCAAACTGTGACAAGTCTCCTAAAATGGCTTGCTACAAATGCCATCAATTGGAACACTGGGCAGCACTCTACGCTCAGTACCCAAGAGCCTCAAGGTTAAGCACCAAGCCTTCCCTCAGGGTGGTTCAACAGGACTGAAACAGCCTGTTCCAGCCAGCCTGCCTGTCACAGATAACCATCATGGGGCTGGAGCCAAGGGTGCAACTGGATGTGGCAGGTAGGTCCAAGAATTTCTTGGTTAACACAGGGGCTACCTACTCTGTCCTGACCTCCTCCTCTGGAGCCTTCTCCTCCCAAACCTGTACTATTTGGGGTGCTACAGGAAAACAATTACAAAAATATTCACCCAAGCACTTCTTTGTTACTGGGATGGACAAATATTTTCCCACCAGTTTTTGGTCATCCCTGAGTGTCCTACTCCCTTATTGGGAAGAGATCTTTCCCTACCTTCAAAATCTTACAGCTATTCCACTCCTGATAGAAGACGCTTTAAAACTCTCTTGGGGCAAACTATTTTCACCAGCCACCAAGTGAAACAACTCCTGAATGGGAGAGACCACTTATGGATGTCTGATGAAAGGATCCTCAGATATCAAGTAGTTCAGTTCAGTTCAGTTCAGTTCAGTCGCTCAGTCGTGTCCAACTCTTTGCGACCCCATGAATCGCAGCACTCCAGGCCTCCCTGTCCATCACCATCTCCCGGAGTTCACTCAGACTCACGTCCATTGTGTCCGTGACTGATAGAAAATCCAGGCCTGACTATATCCCCTTGTGAAGTTCTTAACCCAGCTACCCTCCTGCCTACTGCTGAGGGCTTTCTCCCCTTTCACTCTTGCCTAGAAACCTTAGAACACTGGACAAAACCCCAAGAGGGATTGTCAGAAGATCCTCTGACCAATCCTGAGGAGATCTGGTACACTGATGGAAGCAGCTTTGTCTTGGATGGAAAAAAGAAGACCTGGATATGCAGTAGTCTCCAATGTTGAGACCATGGAGCCTAAACCTTTGCCACCAGGTACTTCCGTCCAATTAGCTGAGCTCATAGCCCTGATACAGCTTTAGAGCAGGGAAAAGGAAAAAGAGTAGTCATTTACACTGACTCCAAGTGTGCCTTTCTGTGCCACATGCACATGCTGCTATTTGGAAAGAAAGAGGCCACTTGACCATCCGAGGGTCCCCAGTCAAATACGGTGATAAAATCCTAGGCTCTTGGAGGCAGTCCATCTGCCCACTGAAGTTTCAGCCTTCCACTGTAAAGGACACCAAAAAAAGGGAGCACAGAAGAGGTACAAGGAAACGAAGCAGCCAGTCAGGCAGCTAAGAGAGCAGCATTACAGAACAGTGACCTAACAGGGGTGGCCACCCTAGTTCCACAGACTAATTTGCCAGAAACTCCTTCATATTCTGAAGGTGAGACTCTTAAAGATACGAGTGAGGGCTTTTAAGAAGATCATATGGGGTGGTTCCAAAAGGAAGGACTCTTTTTTTCTTCCTGGGAATCTCCAATGGAAGTTGGTTAACTCCTTATATGCCATCACTCCTTTAGGGAAGAAGGCCCTCCAAAGATTACTAGAAAGGTCCTTCAGAGGAACAGGCCTTGAAACAACTGTAAGGCAAGTGGTCTCCTCTTGTCCCACTTGCCAGTTAAATAACCTCCATGGAGCTCGAAGTCCCCATCTGGCCCAGCCCATCCAATGGCATGGGACCCACCCAGGAGAGGACTAGCAGATGGACTTCACCCGCATGCCAGTTTCTCAAGTGTATAAATACCTACTAGTCATGATAGATATATTCACAGGATGGACTGAAGTCTTTCCCACTCAGACAGAGAAGGCTGAGGAGGTGGTAAAAGAACTGCCCCATGAGATTATTCCAATATTTGATCTGCCCAGGTCATTACAAAGTGACAGTGGGACATCATTTACTTCTAAGGTCACCCAAGGGGTCTCTAAAGCACTGAGCATTACTTATTATCTCTGATGTGCCTGGAGGCCTCATCTTCAGGAAAAGTAGAAAGAGCCAACCAATTCTTAAAATCAGAGATAAAAAAGATAACCCAGGAGATCTCCCTGGGATGGAAGGTGGCTTTACCAATAAATAGCTTTCCTCCACACCCATACTGCCCCTAAGGAACAGGTTGGTCTTAGTCCTTATGAGATGCTATATGGAAAACCTTTTGTTTATGTCAATGAGCCCTTCCTAGATCCAGAGGCTCAGACCCTCTGGTCTTATACCATGGCCATTGGGCAATTCCAACAAGATATATCTTGTGAGATGTCAACCAGGACCCAAAAGATTCTAAAGAGCCACCACTATATGCTCCAGGGAGTCAAGTCCTAATTAAAGTCTGGAAAGATGGGTCCCCAAAGGCTCAACTCCAGCCCACATAGAAGGGCCCCTACCCTGTAATATTTTCTACCCCACAAGTCAGTCAAGGTACTAGGACATGACTCCTGGATTCACTACTCATGAGTCAAGCCATGGAGGAAAACAGAAGAGGACACTCAATATGCCTGTGAGCCCCTGGGAGATCTCAGATACCTATTCAGAACTACAAATGAGTGCCATTCTAATGAACACCTCAAAAATTAAGTTTCTGGGGATAAGATTTCTCAGGACAGCTCTAAAGAGCCAACACAACTTGGCAGGGGTTGTACTCCAAGATAGACAGGAAATAGATCTCCTGATCCCTTAGCAAGGAGGGACTTGAGCCATCTTGAATGAGACATGTTGTTTCTGGATAAATACCACCCAGTTAGGTTAAAAAAAAGTCTCATAGTCCTCAAGAAAAACATTCTAGATCCTACAGGACCTCAAAGAACAAGCTTGAGAGTTCTTAGGGTGGCTACAATCTTTCTTTGGAGGATCCTTCTCCTGAAAATGGGGAATTTGGAGTTGACTAATGCCCCTACTAATCCTTGTTATCACCATATTGATGCTGCTTATGATTGCTCCATGTAGTATCAATTGTATAACCCATTTTGTCTCTGCCCAGGTCAACAGGCTACAACATGCAGTGCCAGTTTAACAAGGATATATAAAATTACAGCTGAACATGGAAAATATCACTCACCTTTAGAGGGACACGACTAAAAGGACTCTGAGCCTTGAGACTAGCAAGAGGCGGAGGTCCAATGCCCCTCACTGTCCCAGTCAACTGGAAGTAGCCAGAGAGACCTTGACCCCCCATTCCCAAAGAATTGGGCCTCTAAGCGGGGAATGTTATGTAGTTAGAATAGGAAAAAGGAGTCCAAAATGGTGGTGGCTAAAAGACAAAGAAAGGAAAGGCCCACCAAAATAGAACAAAGGAAGGTCCAAGGACCGGAGTGAGGACCTCAGGTAAAACAAACAGCCCTCTTGGCCAGCCTAATTTACATAGGGCAGGCTCAGGGGGAGGAGAAAAAACATATAAAAGGAGGAACCAAAATTGAGCCGGGGGTTTCTCTTCTCTTCCGTCTTTTGGGTCAACCTGCCCTCACTCCTTGAGGATGTATTTTCCTTTGCTTTCTAAATAAAACTGAGCTGAAACATGGAACTATAACACTGATCTATCCATTGCTTCAAAGTTTTGCTCCGGCAATACAGAACCGAGGAAATTACAAGCTCCCCTGACAAAATATTCCCTTGATATCTCCAATTTTCTTGAAGAGATTTTCAGTCTTTCCATTCTATTACTTTCTTCTATTTCTTTGCATTGTTCACGTAAGAAGACTTCCTTGTCTCTCCTTGCTATTCTCTGGAACTCTGCATTCAGTTGGGCATATCTTTTCCTTTCTTTGTCTTCCACTTCTCTTCTTTTCTCAGCTATTTGTAAAGCCTCCTCAGACAACCACTTTGCCTTCTTGCATTTCTTTTATTTGGGAAGGTTTTGGTCACCGCCTCATGCACAATGTTAAGAATCTCTTTCCATAGTTCTTTAGGCACTCTACCAGATCTAATCCTTTGAATCTATTTGTCACCTCCTCCATATCATCATAAGGGATTTGAATTATAATCATCTCATTTATAGATGAATTCAAAGGGAGAGATTTTCCAGATGCAAGCCTTGATATTTTGCAGAAACACATGAAAATATTTGTCAAATAGCTGGATGAGAGTAACATTTTATGGAATTCCAAAACTAAAACGTAGAGAATTTGGATAATGATGAAATATTTATTAACATGTGCAACAGAAAACCTGAAAATGCTGTTCTCTGTGAACAGAATGCTAGTAGATCAAAGGCAAAGAAAAACACATACCAAAAAGGGAAGCTTTTTATTTGTTTCAAATGATATGCTACCTTTCAAAATTCAATTCAAATACTTTTGTTGTTGTTATTTTTAACAAGATGAGGCCAACAGAAAGTTTCCAGGATGTTTGCTCTGACACGCAGGGTTTTTTTTCACCCTGCCACATTTGTAGCCATAGAGAAAGATACTGTCAGGCTGACTTATTGAAGGAGTTCTCCACAGTCAAGCAAAATATAATTTTGATAAAAGACTAAATAATGAAGTGAGAAATTGTTTACGGCGNACGGCGCTTGAAAGGTAAAAAGTTACTTTTGCAAGAGTTATATGTATTGATTGGCTTTATGAAAAATCTTTGCCCTAGACAGCAGAGGAGCTGTGTGTCATACTTAATAATTAAAAGGAAAAAGAAACACTGAAAGGTTTAATAATCACTCAACCTGACAAGTAGTGTGCATTTCACAAAAGAGGTTCAGTAGTGATACACATGTATGGATTATGTGCACTCACATGTTTATGTCAGATGTTGGCCAAATCAATTATAATATCTAATTAGAGAGGGGAAGGGGAGCGTGCAGAAAGAGTGGATTTGTCAGCAAGGTTCAGAGTTTACTTAATATTTTATAATTTATATGTCAACTTTGTGAAAAATGACAACAGTGAAATATTTTCAAAACTATATTTTTAGAAACTCTCAGGCTACAGGCAATGTTGTCCTCAGAACAGCCATTAGTGAAGGAGAGGATATCACACATCCTCAATTAATGTGAAAAGCTATGCTGTGGAACACCATCTTTGGCAGTACAGTGGCTAAGACTCTGTGCTTCCAATGCAGGGGGCTAGGTTTGGTCCCTTGTCAGGAAACGAGATCTCATGCGCTGTGACTAAGAGTTCACAGGCAGCAGTGAGGATCAAAGATCCCACGTGCCCCAACTAAGAACGACCTGGCACAGCCAAATAAGTAAATAATTTTTAAAAAAAGAAAGGAAAAGCTATGCCTTTCTCATGTCCTTTTTCTTTGAGTGAGTGAGTGAAGTCGCTCAGTCGTGTCCGACTCTTTGTGATCCCATGGACTGTAGCCTATCAGGCTCCTCCGTCCATGGGATTTTCCAGGCAAGAGTGCTGGAGTGGATTGCCATTTCCTTCTCCAGGGGATCTTCCCGAGCCAGGAATCGAACCCAGGTCTCCAGCATTGCAGGCAGATGCTTTACCGTCTGAGCCATAATTGGGTGCATATTCTTTGTATTTGTTAAAACTGGTATTCCCAATTACTAACAGCTCAGTTCCTGTTAGTGTTGGTCTGTTAATACTTCCGTGTTAGTCTGCTTCTACATGCACAGACCTGTAGCTTTGGGCATATCATCAAATCTTTCAAAGTCGATTTATTTATTTATTTACTTTGTCAGTTAAATGGAGTGAGATATTTTATTAATTGGTAATCACCTTGCACAGTGCCAAGCCTGGGTGTTCAGTAACTATGCACGTCTTTTCCTTTCCTCATAGAAACTGCTCTGTCTACCTAGTGATTCATGATGGTATAGTGCTATTTTGAAAGCATTAGGAAAATCATGGATTTCAGAACCTTCCACTTACTCATCAGTCATTTGAGGATATTGAGGAAACTGAGACAAAACATCTAGCGGAGCTGCTAGCATGTAATATCATAAATGCTAGTTTGATTTTCTTTCTTTTCTTAATTTAAAGGGACTGTTTTTGAGACAATAATTGACTACATTAGATTTAAGAAATATAACAATCTAATCTTTCCATTATTGGATTGGTTTTACCTAAATGAGTAAATTCGATTTGTTGTTGCTTAATTGCTAAGTCATGTGCGACTCTTCTGTGACCCCATAGACTATAGCCTGCCAGGCTCCTCTGTACTAGAGTGGGTTGCCATTTCCTACTCCAGGAGATCTTCCCAACCCAGGGATTGAACCTGTGTCTCCTGAGATTCCTGCATTGGCAGGAGGATTCTTTATCACTGAGCCACCAGGGAAGCCCCATAACAAAATTTACTTGTCAATAAATAACAACTTAATTTTGTCATCTCTAACTAACAAAATAATTTTTTTAAGTGACTTAGAAAATCTTGGTTCTCTGAATTCCACTTTGTCTCTATTACATATTGATAAGATTACAGCCAGTATCTTCCTATTTTAACTCCGTGAGTAGATTATTTCAGCCTATAAAATATTCTCAAAATATAATCAGGGTTTATCACCCTGGTCCTGGTCCTGGTCTTCCTTTCTTAGAAAGGAAGCTGATCAATGGTAAAAGGGAGGGAGCCAGGAAGCGGATGTTGACATCTGAACTGAAATCTGCTCTGATCTGAGAAATGAACTTCTGGGTGTTTTGTCTTCTTTGCTGCAAATGCTGTTTACAAGTTGCCAGTCAATGCACTGTGATGCACAAAAGCTAGTGCGAAATGGAAATTTCTCTTTAGGAACCAGGAAATAAGTTCTGAATAAAAGAATACTCATTCAGTGGAAGGAGATGGTTAGTCTCTGGGCACCAGAGTTGACTGGATGCAGAGAAACTGGCAATTTATTCAGAAGTTTCTGGAACTCTAAAGAACAACAAAAAAATCACTGAACATCATCAAGATTCTCAAATTCTATCCAATATGGAAACCAGATGAGTAGTGGTTCCTTTGAATAGTTTTTGAAATTGAAATCTGATGGTTTCTAGAGTGGTACTCCTGAGAGACCATATTTTATTCAGGCAGGTTTTATGCATATTGTCAGCCAAGTGTTAAAAGAAGAAACATCATTGTCACAGGAATAATTTGTCTCTATATTCCTCATCAACTGCTGTCTCTTATTTTCTGAATTTGGTTGTCTCCTGAACATTGATGGCTAAATATCCTCTATTATCTCTTTTCTTCTTACAAAATACAAATCCTGTTCAAGTCTTCAACCTTCTCTATGTGCTCTATGACTCCCAGGAAAGGTGATCCCATCTCCAGCTCAAAAGTGATTACTAGTCCTGGACCAGTTGTGAGAATCCTACCTGCCTGTCCAATAACAGATTTCAGCTTTCAACCAGACAGATCACGGCACTCTCCTGGAGACTGATAGGAGATGAAAGTTGACATATGACCCAAATTGGTCCAAACATACTAAATAAATGTTGAGTAAATGTAACTTTATTTTTGGAATAGTTTTTTCTTTGTCCTCCTGGGTCATTCAAGTTGCTGTTTTTGCTACCTTCAAACTTCATGGGTAGGATTATAGTACTTGAAAAGTTCAGAGACTATCCCATCTTAAGAAAGCCAATTCATGGAGACAGGTAGAGCCAAGCAAACTTCAGAGAAGCAGGAGTCCTATTTTAACTATACTTGGAGACTCCTTTCTCAGAACTTCCTCCTATTCTACATACTAAATATTGTTTAAGCTAATTAGAGAGGGAACTTCTATGACATGGTGTCCAAGGCATTGTATCTGAGAAAGGGAAAAACTGATTCTATCTTAAGCTCTTGAGAAGGCCCTCCTGAGTTTAATTACACTTTTACAAATTACATTTTTCCAAATCCCAGACACTAGATAGATCATGTTCGACCTATGATGGTCAAAGACCTTCAGATCCACAAACTCAAAATTTGGGGAAACTGAACTTTCTTTCAATTCCTCACTGGATAAGAATGAACCAAGATAATGAACCAGGTTCTGGTGTGTACAGTAAACCAATGATTCCCCACCTTTTTAAATGCCATTTTAGATCAGATTTTCTGTTCCTTGCAACTGAAAGCATCTTACATGAAAGTTAAGCCTGTAAAACATATTAATTTTGGTATATGTCTCACTGAGTTTTCACTTTTTGAGTCTGTGATTGACAGTCTAATGATGTCAGTCAGTTTTCAAAAAGTCTGAAGGATTTGAAAGGGCCAGAAGCCTATTCTTTAACAATAAATAAATAAATCTTCAAACAGGAAATTAAACCAGTGTGAAGAAACGGACAACGTATCTTTTCCCTTTCAAAACTTACAGCCAGTGGAGAACCTCTCCTGATTTCCTTCCTTTACTCCATTCCAGTAGAGACTGTAGCAGATTGGTTTCAGTGAGGCCCTGTGTTTTCCAAGCAGCCATGAGAAATTGAGAGAAAGTAAGAGATCATCTGATCATAATAGCTGTGCTGTGTCTTCCCTTGTCTCAGGCCAAGCACAGTCCATATTCCACAGTAGAAAAATGGCAAAAGTTCATACCTTCAAAACTTTTATTTGTGTAATAACATGCTTCATATTTTTTAAAAACAGTTAAACCCTGATATTAATGCTGGATTTTTCAAATAGTCCTGCTGGGAGATTATTTACATTTTTATTGTTCAGAAGTAGTTCTGGAATTACACTTTTTTGAAACCCTGCTATAACATTTGGCATATTCTTTTGATAATTGTCCATGATAACAGATTTTGTATTCAATGTAGAAATGACATTCATCAACACCAATGACTGAGAGGGACAAATTAGGTGAGTGATTAAATTGGGCAATATGGTTTTTGATCAAAAAAGAATTAAGTGATATTAATTAAAAGAAAAACCTATATGTTCAAGAAAATGCAAAATATTTCCCCTCCAATTTGAATGGGACCAAATCTTCAGAAAAATTCTTTGAAGTTTAATAAACCAACAGAAATTCTTCTGGAAGAATACTAGACCTCTAGGAGAAATGCATTCTTCTGGGTATGGAAAGGGCTTCCCAGGTGGTGCTAGTGGTAAAGAACCTGCCTGTCAATGCAGCAAACATATACCAGAGGCAGGTTTGGTCCCTGGGTCAGGAAGATCCTCTCGAGGAGGGCACAGCAAACCACTCCAGTATCCTTGCCTGAAGAATTCCATGGACAGAAGAGCCTGGTGGGTTACAGTCCATGGACATGGACTGGATATGACTGGAGCCTCTTGACATGAACACATGCATGGTTATGAAAGTTCTTTCCTCTTTAAGAACATTCTTTAAAAATGAAAATATTCCTGTTTGGGAGTGTTGGAGAATAAACTAATAATCAAAAATAATTTGGTGAGAAAAGTGGGAACTGGAAGAGATAGGATTAAGTATATGATTGTTGATAGGAAAGGAGAGATATCTACCTGAAAAAAATTCTCTATCTACTCTGAAAACTTGCCTAGGTCTTACCTATAGGGCAGGAAAAGAATAGCTACTGTGTGCGACCTCCACATAATGAAAATCTATTGCAGGTAATGGGAACAGGTGCAGGCATCAGTTCAGTTCAGTTTAGTCACTCAGTCGTGTCCGACTCTTTGCGACCCCATGAATCGCAGCACGCCAGGCCTCCCTATCCATAACCAATTCCCTGAGTTCACTCAAACTCACGTCCATCGAGTCGGCGATGCCATCCAGCCATCTCATCCTCTGTCATCCCCTTCTCCTCCTGCCCCTAATCCCTCCCAGCATCAGAGTCTTTTCCAATGAGTCAACTCTTCCCATGAGGTGGCCAAAGTACTGGAGTTTCAGCTTTAGCATGAGTCCTTCCAAAGAACACCCAGGGTTGATCTCCTTCAGAATGGACAGGTTGGATCTCCTTGCAGTCCAAGGGACTCTCAAGAGTCTTCTCCAACACCACAGTTCAAAAGCATCAGTTCTTCAGCGCTCAGCTTTCTTCACAGTGCAACTCTCACATCCATACATGACTACTGGAAAAACCATAGCCTTGACTAGATGGACCATTTTTGGCAAAGTAATGTCTCTGCTTTTCAGTATGCTGTCTAGGTTGGTCATAACTTTCCTTCCAAGGAGTAAGTGTCTTTTAATTTCATGGCTGCAAACAACATCTATAGTGATTTTGGAGCCCCGCAAAATAAAGTCTGACACTGTTTCCACTGTTTCCCCATCTGTTTCCCATGGAGTGATGGGACTGGATGCCATGATCTTCGTTTTCTGAATGTTGAGCTTTCAGCCAACTTTTTCACTCTCCTCTTTCACTTTCATCAAGAGGCTTTTTAGTTCCTCTTCACTTTCTGCTATAAGGGTGGTGTCATCTGCATATCTGAGGTTATTTCTCCCGGCAAGCTTGATTCCAGCTTGTGCTTCTTCCAGCCCAGAGTTTCTCATGATGTACTCTGCATAGAAGTTAAATAAGCAGGGTGACAATACACAGCCTTGACATACTCCTTTTCCTATTTGGAACCAGTCTGTTGTTCCAGGTCCAGTTCTAACTGTTGCTTCCTGACCTGCATATAGGTTTCTCAAGAGGCAGGTCAGGTGGCCTGGTATTCCCATCTCTTTCAGAATTTTCCACAGGTTATTGTGATCCGCACAGTCAAAGGCTTTGGCAGAGTCAATAAAGCAGAAATAAATGTTTTTCTGGAACACTCTTGCTTTTTCGATGATCCAGCAGATGTTGGCAATTTGATCTCTGTTTCCTCTGCCTTTTCTAAAACCAGCCTGAACATCTGAAGTTCACGGTTCACGTATTGCTGAAGCCTGGCTTGGAGAATTTTGAGCACCATGGATCATCATAAATGATTGAATTTACTATATTTCACTTTCATCAATTCAAATCACTGTCTATTCTTGTCCTCACACTCAGAAAGACTTTATGGCTTCCTTTTTGTTGGTGAAGACACTCTGATTTAACACATCACAGGGAGCTTTAGGCTTCATTCTCAAGGATACTGCCTACTTTCTATGGCATAAAGGGAACAAAAAGTGACATTTTTCTTTAAAAGATAAAGAATTTTAAGTACATTTGACACATCTCCCAGCATTTTATATCAAAGATTTGCCATGTGTGTTTCTAAAAGGGATTAGGATGACTTAGATATGAAAACATACCAGAAAGAGGCATTTAAACCTAAAACAAACCAGATCCCATTTCAAATAAACAACATGAACTTTAGGTGAATAGATCTAAAGCATTCTTGGGCAGTGAAATAATTGTCTCCAGGCTCTGAAGCATCTACCACAAATATGGAGGATACAATGGACTGTATAGCTTAGATTTTTGGACAATATAAAGTGGGTTCATTCATCTCTATATATACATTTTTCCTTAGACTGATGTATGTGCTTAGTCACTCAATCATGCAACTCCATGGAATGTAGCCTGCCAGGCTCCTCTGTCCTTGGGATTTCCCAGGCAAGAATACTGGAGTGGGTTGCCATTTCCCTTCTCCAGGGGATCTTCCCAACCCAGGTATCGAATATGCATCTTTGGCTTAGACTGAAACCCCAGCTTAAATTTAGCATGAAAATCCTTGTTTCCAAATGGAGGAACTTTCTTCTAGAAAATGTATAGTCAGGAGAATGTGGCTATCTAGGAGCAAGTAGATACTTTCCTTCATCAAGTAAAACCAACTGTGCCAGGAGTAACAGGACTTGGACACTTGGAAAAAACAGAGTAACTATTAAAATTCAAAAATTAAAAGAAACAGAACTGAGTTTAAAATGAGTGAAAAGGGACTTTCCGGGTGGTAGTCCATATGCCAATGCAGGGAACACAAGTTTGATCCCTGGTCCAGAAAAATCTTACATGCCACAGAGCAACTCAGCCCGTGCACCACAACCACTGAGCCTGTGCTCTAGAGCTCACATGCCCATGCCCCAGCTACTGAGCCAGCATGCCTGCAACTACTGAAGGCCGCACGCCTAGAGCCCTGTGCTCTGCAACAAGGGGAGCCACCGCAATGAGAAGTCTGTGCACCGCAAGAAAGAGTAGCCCTGCTCACCGCAACCAGAGAAAGCCCACGCAGAAATGAAGACACAGTGCAACCAAAAATAAATAAATAAAATAAAAATAAAATTAGTGTAAAGATCTGAATAGGCATTTCCCCAAAGGAAATATAAAAGAAGCTCAACATTATCAGCCATCAGAAAAATGGAAACCAAAAGCCCCATGAAAGAACACTTCACACTCACTGCTGCTGCTGCTGCTGCTGCTGCTAAGTTGCTTCCGTCGTGTCTGACTCTGTGCGACCCCATGGACTGCAGCCCACCAGGCTCCGCCGTCCCTGGGATTCTCCAGGCAAGAACACTGGAGGGGTTCGCCATTTCCTTCTCCAATGCGTGAAAAGTGAAAGTGAAAGTGAAGTCGCTCAGTCGTGTCCGACTAGTAGCGACCTCATGGACTGCAGCCTACCAGGCTCCTCCGCCCATGAGATTTTCTAGGCAAGAGTACTGGAGTGGCTTGCCATTGCCTTCTTCACACTCACTAGTATGGTTAAAAAATAAAATAAACAGATAAAACAAGTGTTGGGCAGGATGTGGAGAAATTGGAAGTCTCATACATGACCAATGGAAAGGTAGATACAGAGTACAGTACAAGAAAACAATCTGGCAGTCCCTCTAACAGTTAAAGTTACATTTACCATGCTACCCAGTAATCCCAATTACCCAAGAGAATTGAAAACGTATGTTCACATAAGAACTTTCAAACAAATGTCCATAGCAGCATTATTTATAATAACCTAAGATGGAAACAACCCAAGTATCCATCTACTGATGAATGGGTAGAAAAAATATGATTTACAATGAACTGTGAACTTCCAGATGTTCAAGCTGGTTTTAGAAAAGGCAGAGGAAACAGAGATCAAATTGCCAACACCTGCTGGATCATCGAAAAAGCAAGAGAGTTCCAGAAAAACATCTATTTCTGCTTTATTGACTCTGCCAAAGCCTTTGACTGTGCGGATCACAATAAACTGTGGACAATTCTGAAAGAGATGGGAATACCAGACCACCTGACCTGCCTCTTGAGAAACCTATATGCAGGTCAGGAAGCAACAGTTAGAACTGGACCTGGAACAACAGACTGGTTCCAAATAGGGAAAGGAGTACGTCAAGGCTGTATACTGTCACCCTGCTTATTTAACTCTGTGCAGAGTACATCATGAGAAACGCTGGACTGGAAGAAACACAGGCTGTAATCAAGATTGCTGGGAGAAATATCAATAACCTCAGATATGCAGATGACACCACCCTTATGGCAGAAAGTGAAGAGGAACTAAAAAGCCTCTTGATGAAAGTGAAAGAGGAGAGTGAAATAGTTGGCTTAAAGCTCAACATTCAGAAAATAAAGATCATGGCATCTGGTCCCATCACTTCATGGGAAACAGATGGGAAAACAGTGGAAACAGTGTCAGACTTTATTTTGCGGGGCTCCAAAATCACTACAGATGGTGATTGCAGCCATGAAATTAAAAGACACTTACTCCTTGGAAGGAAAGTTATGACCAACCTAGATATCATATTTAAAAGCAGAGACATTACTTTGCCGACTAAGGACTGTCTAGTCAAGGCTATTGTTTTTCCAGTGGTCATGTATGGATGTGAGAATTGGAAAGTTGAGTGCCGAAGAACTGATGCTTTAGAACTGTGTGGTGTTGGAGAAGACTCTTGAGAATCCCTTGGACTGCAAGGAGATCCAGCCAGTCCATTCTGAAGGAGATCAGCCCTGGGATTTCTTTGGAAGGAATGATGCTAAAGCTCAAACTCCAGTACTTCAGCCACCTCATGCAAAGAGTTGACTCATTGGAAAAGACTCTGATACTGGGAGGGATTGGCGGCAGGAGGAGAAGGGGACGACAGAGGATGAGATGGCTGGATGGCATCACTGACTCGATGGACGTGAGTCTGAGTGAACTCCAGGAGTTGGTGATAGTGAGGCCTGGCATGCTGCGATTCATGGGGTTGCAAATAGTCAGACACGATTGAGCAACTCAACTGAACTGAAGATGGAAACAACCCAAATATCCATCTACTGAAGAATGGGTAGAAAAAATATGTTATATTCATACAATGAAAACTATTCAACAATGAAATAACTGAAGTGGGACAACATGGATGAATATTTTGTTAAGCAAAGAAAGAAAAATCACAAAGGATCATATATTATATGATTCAATTAATAGGAAGTTTCCAGAATAGACAAAGACAGAAAGTACTAATGGTTGCCTAGGGGTCAGTGAATTATTGGGTAGTATGTACATAGACAAAGGCTTCAGGGTATACGTCTCACAATGGTATAAACAAAATAACCTTAGAATTTTAAAAACCAATTTTTCCTTCCTACTCATAACTTTCTTAATTTCCTGCTCTGCAGTAGGATTTTATATTTGATTCTTTAGCAGTGAAGTTGATAAAAAGATAAATTTTTTGAACAAGTGGATAAGCATAAGGTATAAGTGGTTTTCACAATGTCCTACATGATCAGTAACAGATGTGCAAAAAGAATCCTGGTTTTCTGATTTTCAACCTAAATTTGGTCTCTTAGCAACATAACCCTTCAAGTTTCTGGTTCCAAATACTTAAGCCCAGAAAATAGAATTGTTTTAAAAGGCAAGGAAATATAGTCATATGGATGTCTATTAGAATAAAAATGTATGTAATTTGACTCCAGATCTTTAGAAAATACAGTACAAATAGGTCAGAACTCATTCAAGCCAAAGTTAAATAGAATCATTTCTTACCTCAAATTGTGATTTTTAAAAGGGACTTTTTTGTTGTTGTTCTTCCTTGCAAGAGTGATTTCTTGGGGAAAAGACACAATCTGTTGATTGACAATCAGTTTGTTTTTTCCCCTGACCTCTCATTCACTGATTTTAAAATATTTAGAGCTCAGTATATGGTTGGGATGAAGAAATACTTGTGGAAAATAGGAGGACAGGAAGAACAGAAGGCTCCAAAACAAACTAGGAGGAGCTAAAGGTTGAAGAGAGCTTTTTGGCAACTCAAAGCCTCATTTCAATCAGCTCTGTCCTTTTTAATAGCTCAGATGAAGGCTTTAATGTCATCTCTGTTCTGCAGAGAAAATACAGAGCTCTCTAGCTGAAATGGACAAAGACAGGCAGATACAGTCCTAAAATTTTTGTATGGTCTTCTAAACCTTTTTTTTAAAATTTTGTTTATTTGTTTATTTATTGGTGNAATTGCTTTACAGTATTGTGTGGATCTCTGCTGTATATCAACATGTATCAGCCAAATGTATACATATGTCCCCTCCCTCTTAAAGCTCCCTCCCATCTCCCACCCCATCCCATTCCTCTAGGTTGTCACAGAGCACTGGTTTTGAGCTCCCTGCATCATACAGCAAATCTCCCTGCATCATACTGGCTATTGGCTATCCATTTTGCATATGGTAATATACATGTTTCCATGCTCCTCTCTCCATTCAGCTCACCCTGAGTTTACTCACTGTGTCCACAAGTCTGTTCCCTATGCCTGCATCTCCATTGCTGCCCTGCAAATACCTCCAGACCTTTAACTTCTCATTTTTTTGTATTCCTGTTAACATTTCTATTATCCTCCCCTTAGGGCTCTGAGCCATATTTCAGACGTTTGGTCTCCGGTACCTTCTTATAGCGTTCCTTCTTATAGAGTAGAGACTCAAATATGTGGCTGAAGGTATTGTTCTTTGTTTCAGTGGATAGTGGGGTCTTATTCCCCTGCTTTTATACTGTCAGCACCTAAAAATCCCAACTGTTTGTGACCTACCTTTGTCTTCCTCCTTCTCCTCACAAAATGAATTATATTTCTAGGAATGAGCCATGTCTAGTTTGGGACCATGCTTTGGTTTTTCTGAAAATCAACTTGAAAAGTGTGGAGGATGCTTTGCAGCTGACAGGATGGAACAGAAAGGTCAGCTGGGAAACAGAAAGGGCGATCACTAAGACTTCAGAAGAAAACACCAAGCTTTTCTAAAATCAAAACCAAACTGTGTTTGTTTATATGGTGTCTCAGTTGGCTGTGTCTTTGTTGTACACTCAATTCACAATTTGGCTGATTAACCACGTAAAGGTAAGTATTGCTGGCCTCTGGTGACTGGAATTAAAAGAAGCCAGGTATGGCCTCTTCACAACCCCACGTATACCATGTGGAAGGGAGCTAAATTTTGGCTAAACATAAAAGCGTATTAGCAAGTAGGCAAGGAGAAAAAAACAAACAGAGGGGTCAATAATTGAGACAGAGAGTGCACACTGCAAACCTGTTCACAGCAGCAGTCTTTGGACAATGTAACTATTTGTGGCAGACAATTTGGTCATGTGCCTCCATTACTGATTCTCCCTCCTTAAAATTTGATTCTTATCTTTCTTGTTGTTTTCCTAATATCTGCTTTTTGGAGATTCACAATTTTACTTCAGTTTTGGGAAGTGGAGTATAAATAAATTTAACAGGGGGCACTGTGTGAGGTGCCATGCTGTGACAAACTGCTCCTTTAAAAAGAATGCTGTGCACACTTAAGCCTCACCCAGTGCTCGGATAAATTTTTGAGCGATTTCACTCACTGTTACTACCTAAAATATCTTTCCCTTTTTAGACTGCCAAAGCATGCCATTCTCTCCTTCACAACCTGTTTTTCAGTTTATATCCCTCATCCTTCCTGTTACTAAAAATTTTAAAAAGATCAAAATCAACAACTCTTGTGTTACCTTTGATTATTCTTCTTTTACTGTTCTATATGAAACTAACCTTTCGGCTTTTTCTTCAATGTATATCAAGTAACAACATCGTTTCTCATTAGCTCTGATACACACAAGACCCAGCCTACTGCCATTATTCCTTGCCTGGATTACCACAATAGTTTCATAATAAGGTTCTCTGCTTCCACCTTTTCCTTCTACAGTCTATTTACACAGCAGCTAGCATGATCCTTTTTAACATAAGTCATATGATACTACTTTCCTGCTAAAACTCTGGCGAAGTGTCTCCACAAAATCAAAGTAAAAGCTTAAGTCCTTAATATGACTACAAGTCTCTACATAACCCAAATCTGTTATCTCTCTGACCTCCTTGTCTACAATTCCCCCTGTTATTTTAGTCTAAAACGCACAGAGGAAGTCAGTATGCTTTTACTCTAAAGCTTTCTCTCTAGCCATAACTCTCTCTGGTAAATTATTCTCCAGATTACTTGACTAGCAATTTCATAACCTTCAGATCTACTCAGTTAACCACTTTCTGAACATCCCATTTAATACTGCAATCTGCATTTTATACTCCAACTCACCTGCTCCAGTCACCATTACTCTACTTCTTTTTTAACCAATAGAAATTAGCTCCCTCTAACATATACTAAATTTTTTATGGTAGTCTATCTTCATGCACTAAAATTAAGCTCATTGAATATTGAATTAAAATACATATAATTTTATATGTATAAACATTTTTATATAATTTTTGTATATCAATTAAAATACATGAACTTTCGTTTTTTTCATTGATGATTCCTTTGTCCATTAAACAGTGCCTAGTACATGAAAAATATCAATGAGTCTATTTATGTTAAGATACTCAGTCACTTAAATGGAGACTTGAGTTTTACTAGTTTAGTCAGTTTTGTAAGAATATGTGTTCTTCATGGAACTACATGGATAGAAGTATGTTGGGTGTTGACACGTATATTTATCACCCTCATTAGTTCAGTTCAGTTCAGTTGCTCAGTCATGTCCGACTCTTTGCGACCCCATTAACTGCAGCACGCCAGGCCGCCCTGTCCATCACCAACTCCCAGAGTTCACTCAGACTCACGTCCATCGTGTCCGTGATGCCATCCAGCCATCTCATCCTCTGTCGTCCCCTTCTCCTCCTGCCCCCAATACCTCCCAGCATCAGAGTCTTTTCCAATGAGTCAACTCTTTGCATGAGGTGGCCAAAGTACTGGAGTTTGAGCTTTAGCATCATTCCTTCCAAAGAAATCCCAGGGCTGATCTCCTTCAGAATGGACTGGTTGGATCTCCTTGCAGTCCAAGGGACTCTCAAGAGTCTTCTCCAAAACCACAGTCCAAAAGCATCAATTCTCCGGCGCTCAGCCTTCTTCACAGTCCAACTCTCACTTCCATACATGACCACAGGAAAAACAATAGCCTTGACTAGATGGACCTTAGTCGGCAAAGTAACGTCTCTGCTTTTGAATATGCTATCTAGGTTGGTCATAACTTTNCACGGTTCACGTATTGCTGAAGCCTGGCTTGGAGAATTTTGAGCATTACTTTACTAGCATGTGAGATGAGTGCAATTGTGTGGTAGTTTGAGCATTCTTTGGCATTGCCTTTCTTTGGAATTGGAATGAAAACTGGACCTTTTCCAGTCCTGTGGCCACTGCTGAGTTTTCCAAATTTTCTGGCATATTGAGTGCAGCACTTTCACAGCATCAACTTTCAGGATTTGAAACAGCTCAACTGGAATTCCATCACCTCCACTAGCTTTGTTCGTAGAGATGCTTTCCAAGGCCCACTTGACTTCAGATTCCAGGAAGTCTGGTTCTAGATTAGTGATCACACCATCATAATTATCTGGGTCGTGAAGATCTTTTTTGTACCATTCTTCCGTGTATTCTTGCCACCTCTTCTTAATATCTTCTGCTTCTGTTAGGTCCAGACCATTTCTGTCCTTTATCGAGCCCATCTTTGCATGAAATGTTCCCTTGGTATCTCTAATTTTCTTAAAGAGATCTCTGGTCTTTCCCATTCTGTTCCTTTCCTCTATTTCTTTGCATTGATCGCTGAAGAAGGCTTTCTTATCTCTTCTTGCTATTCTTTGGAACTCTGCATTCAGATGCTTATATCTTTCCTTTTCTCTTTTGCTTTTCGCCTCTCGTCTTTTCACAGCTATTTGCAAGGCCTCCCCAGACAGCCATTTTGCTTTTTTGCATTTATTTCCATGGGGATGGTCTTGATCCATGTCTCCTGTACAGTGTCACAAACCTCATTCCATAGTTCATCAGGCACTCTATCTATCAGATCTAGGCCCTTAAGTCTATTTCTCACTTCCACTGCATAATCATAAGGGATTTGATTTAGGTTATACTGAATGGTCTAGCGGTTTTCCCTACTTTCTTCAATTTGAGTCTGAAATTGATAATAAGGAGTTCATGATCTGAGCCACAGTCAGCTCCTGGTCTTGTTTTTGTTGATTGTATAGAGCTTCTCCATCTTTGGCTGCATAGAATATAATCAATCTGATTTTGGTGTTGACCATAGAATGTCTAATAAAGATACATTTATGGACCAATGAGATTTTAAAGGACAATACCTAACTCATGACAACTGTTTGTCATTTGCTTCACCAAATCCTCATGCAGAACAAGAGAGAGAGAGATGATTAAGCTCCATGATTCATCAATTTTTTCATTACCTGCTAATAGATCCTTTTCACTGATTCTATTCTGCAAGTCATTTTCCTTTTTATAGTTTCTCCATATCTCTCTTCTTTTTCCTATAATAAAGCTTCAATAAAAATGATTAAAAAATGCAAAAAAATGAAGAGATTATAAATTTTTTTTATGATGAGACTGTTTAAGATCTATTCTCTTAGTAGCTTTGAAATATATAACAATGCTATTAACTACAGTGACCATGCTGTATGTTACATCCCCATGATCTATTTACTTTATAACTGGAAGTTTGTAACTTAGTTTGGGAGATGTTGAGTTCAAGACATGTATCAAATGTCTAAGTGGAGATGTTAAATAACCAATTCCTTCCAAGAATCTAGGGGTCAGGAGGAAAATTTATGTGACTATGAAAGAGAAGATATCCTGGACTACTTCCTTGTTTTATCCAGGGCATAGAGGGAAGGAGATGAGAGGAAGCTCGCAAAGGAGACTGAAAACAAGTGGACAGGGGTGTGGGGAAGAAGAGGGATGAGGACCAGCTGGGGGTGTTATCATGAAAGCCAGATGAAGGAAGTATTTCAGGACCATGTCAAACATAACCAACATAACCATATGTTATGCTGGAAATGCCTAAATTATATGAAGATACCATGGGCCCTATTAAAACCCATTACCATTGGAAAAGTTAAGAACACCGTTAAATACACACTTGCTTGCCAATTTTTAGCACTTCTTGTACTTCTTGGATTTTTAAAAATGTTTTGTTTAGTACTTTACTAATAGAAGCTGAGGAGACACGAATATAATGATGCATGGTCCCTACTGAGATCTGCAGTCTGATGAGCATCTCATGGTTTTTTCCATCCTTTGATTTTTCTCCATCTTACTACTTTGTAATTTGTATGAGAACAGAGTGAGGCAGAAGGAGAGAAAACAGCACTCCTGCAAGGGCTACCGTGCTGTAAGTACCCTAGTCCTACCCAGAGAACAACCTGCCCAGAGAACATTCAGTGACTTTTTATTGACCAGTTCAGTCAAGAAAATTCCAATAGAGCTGGATAATATAGTAAAGTTCTAAGGATGAAATGTCAGATACTTTCAGCATTCTAGTTTTGAAAAAGGCAAATATTCATTATAGTTGAAAATCAAATTTGTAGCACAAGGATTAGAAAGAGACTAAAATACTAAACTCTAATATTGCAAAGAGTTATTTTTCAAAACAATTGGGATTCAACATTAGGTGACTTTTTTTTTAGATTTTTAATTAAACCTTAATTTGGACATGACATTTTGATAGATTTAGACAATTTTCAGCCTTCCCACAGAGGTTCATCATTTTCCTCTTCTGACAATGAGTTCTTCCCACACAGAGAACCTCAGCTTAAAGAGCCTCAGTTTAACAAATATAATTAATAACACACAGCCTTCAACTTCATGTTTAAATGCATTTAAAAGAATTATTAATGACTTTGAAATAATTAAAGAAGTGGAAAGAAATTACTTTTCATTATGAAGAAGAGAATCAAAATATTTCAGTCAAGTCTTTGGGAAAAGTGAAACAAGAAGAAAGATGTGAGGGAGGAAAGAAAAGGGCAAAGAGGAAGAAGAGACATATCCAGAGCTTTTAATGACTTTTATAGGATCTCTGTGCAGGATACCCCCATTTCCATGCTACTCCTCTTTTTCAACAACAGAAATAAATAAATTTCTGATACCCTGCACATATCACAAAGAGCCATTTCCCTAGCCATCAGGTTTTAAGCTACTCCTAAGTTATAGAGATAATGATAATGTGCAGTCTTAAAAGTGATAAATGAAATGCATAAAAGGGCAGATTTGGTAGATATTAATAGACCAATTGTAAAGTTTAAAAACAAGTCAAAGCAACAACAAAGGCACACATGTATTTTTAGTTTGTTATTTATCTTAAGTAGATAAAAATATTGAGTGAAATCGTAACATAGAGAACATTATTTTGTTTTTTGTTTTTTAATTTATTTTTATTGAGGTATAGTTGATTTATAATATTGTGTTGATATGCTTGTATGTAGGACTTCCCTGTAGCTCAAATGGTAAAGAACCTGCCTTCAATGCAGGAGACCAGGGTTCAATCCCTGGGTGGGGAAGAGCCTCTGGAGAAAGGAATGGCAATCCACTCCAGTAATCCTGCCTGTAGAATCCCATGGACAGAGAAGCCTGGCAGGCTATAGTCCATGGGGTCACAAAGAGTTGGACATGACTAAGTGACTAACACACAAACACATGCTTATATGTATTACTAACCAGAAAATAAATCATAATAAGTATCACTACTTATATAACAAATAGGTTAAAATGTTGTCTTGTTTTAACAAATGTTTATGAAAATAAGAACCAATAGTGCCCTGACACAAGGATAGATGGGGTGTAAATTATTAGAACCACTTTGTAGACAGTTTGCTGCTAAGTCACTTCAGTCGTGTCCGACTCTGTGCGACCCCATAGACGGCAGCCCACCAGGCTCCCCCATCCCTGGGATTCTCCAGGCAAGAACACTGGAGTGGGTTGCCATTTCCTTCTCCAGTGCATGAAACTGAAAGGTGAAAGTGAAGTCGCTCAGTCACGTCTGACTCTTAGCGACCCCATGGAGTGCAGCCTACCAGGCTCCTCCATCCACTGGATTTTCCAGGCAAGAGTACTGGAGTGGGGTGCCATTGCCTTCTCCTTGTAGACAGTTTAGCTTTAGTAATATTAATGAAACTCTGCCTATCACTTCTTCTGCTACTAATATATGTACCCCATGTACAGAATAGTTTATTATACTCCCAACCTGGAAATATTCCTGCCTGGAAGAATTCCTCTTGCTACACAGTGACTTCCTGGTATTTTCAACTAAGTCTCATAAGTAAGGGTTACATTTAAAGAATATTTTATCATTACTCACCACTGCTCTTAGACTGATTCAGAAAAGGCAAGAAAGATGTGGGAGAGTTGCTGACCACTTTTTAGAAAGTTTGAATCATGTCTGAGAGAGCCACATGAAGAGTTGGACAATAGGATGCCTTTAGACTCTTATCGAAGACTGTCAGGACTTATAGGAGTGATGCTGAAGCCGAAACTCCAATCCTTTGGCCACCTGATGTGAAGAGCTGACTCATTTGAAAAGACCCTGATGCTGGGAAAGATTGAGGGCAGGAGGAGAAGGGGACGACGACAGAGGATGAGATGTTTGGATGGTATCATTGACTCAGTAGACACGAGTTTGGTAAACTCCAGGAGTTGGTGATGGACAGGGAGGCCTGGCGTGCTGTGGTTCATGGGGTAGCAAAGAGTTGGACACGGCTGAACGACTGAACTGAACTGAGGAGACTGTCATGCTGTAACAGAATACGGTTACAGCTATTCTACAAACAGGGTAAGGAAGAAGTTCACATCAGGGATGATATAGACTAGGGACAGAAAGAATCATAGTCTTTGATGACTGTATTAGTCCATTTCTATGAACGAACTCCTGTGTGTGTGTGTGTTAGTTGACTCAGTCATGCCTGACTCTGTGACCTCATGAACTATAGTCCGCCAGGCTCCTCTGTCCATGGGATTCTCCAGGCAAGAATATTGGAGTGGGTTGCCATTCCCTTCTCCAGGGGATCTTCCTGTCCCAGGGATCAAAACTGGGTCTCCTGCATTGCAGGTGGATTCTTTACCATATGAGGCACCAGGGAAGTCCAAGTTTACCCTACTGCTTGATGTATTGATGTCTTCAGCCATATTGGGTCAATGTTTCTGTTACTTTGGGTGAAACTATCCAAACTGCTACAGGAAGCAAGTGTATCAATGCCAGTGTTGTTCATATGCATAACTTTCTTCTTATTTTGTTTCAATATATCTAACGAAAATATCAAGGTAAACTCTTCAGGCAAGATCCATCCACAGCCCATACAATAATATAATATATTTAAAAGCATCATAACATAGTCCTGAAACTCCAATACTTTGGCCACCTCATGCAAAGAGTTGACTCACTGGAAAAGACCCTGATGCTGGAGGGATTGTGGGCAGGAGGAGAAGGGGACGCCAGAGGATGAGATGGCTGGATGGCATCACGGACTCGATGGATGTGAATCTGAGTGAACTCTGGGAATTGGTGATGGACAGGGAGGCCTGGCGTGCTTCGGTTCATGGGGTCGCAGAGTCGGATACGACTGAGCAACTGAACTAAACTGAACTGAACTGAATATAGTCCTCTAACTATTTGTAATCCTAACAAGAAATTATAGAAATCTTCCTATTGTTATTCTTGAAGGCATAAATCACAGGACTTCCTAGCAATGCCCTCCTATGTATGTGACCATGCTAGGCTAAAATACATCTTGCCTTTCATTTTTCTGAAAAGGAAATTTTAACATTTCAAAAAAATTTCTTTAATTTTATACAAATAATCCAAGTTTTACTAGAGAAAAATTACAAATTATATACAACTAAAAAAGCTATCCAAATATATTCAGTCTTTACATTTTGTTTTTATATGCTTTCTGAAATTTTAAGAAATTATGAACACAGACTTTTACAAAAACTGGGCTAATTAATGCATGTTGATCTGAAATATCCTTTTAAATTCCCCACTGTACTAGGAAAACTGTTCCAACCACATAATTCATCTATCTGATTTATCTGGAACTATGTGGAAAATGTCTCTGGATAATTTTAATGAGTTCTCATTGTAGAAGGAGTAAACCACTGACCCAGAAACATGGTCAAGTTCTTTTCAGTTATGGTAGCCACCTCAAAAGTCAGTACTGAAGAAGTCCTGAATTAGAATAACAGGAGACAATTGATTTGACAATCTTTGAAGAAAATAATTCTGGAAATATCATCCATTACTCAAACCAGAAAGTCATGAGCCATGTTCTGAAAACATGCATTATGCTCATGTTTTTCTCTTTAATTTTGTCAGTTCTTGGCTGAGAGATACAGAAAGGTCTTCATTTTTCTTATGCATGTTATAGGATATTAGTTTTGCCTTTATCCTTTTCTTTCCCATGTAGTAGTGAAAACCTACTTAATGAGCTCTGCCATTAAGTGCTGCCAGAAAGTACGAGTAATTTCACTGTCTTGACATCAGAGCTATAAAAATTAATCTATTTGGAAAGTTACTATGGAAACAGGCAGATGCTGCCTTTATCTACCAAAGACTATAAACGCTGTTCTCACTCATATCCTATGAAAAGCCCTAGAGGTTAGTGGGCTAGAAAAAGTTATTAAACCTCAGGGAATGGAAAATATCTGTACATATTTTATTGGAGTGGTTTGGACTCAGTGTAGTTTGTTTGCCTGGAAAGCACCTGCCTTGCATGCATAAAACACAGAATTAACTGTGCTTAAATTGCTCTCAAATTCTTTCTCATTGCAAAGTACGTCCTGGTTCTCAGTTTGTGGCACTTTAATGTCATCAATCTGCAAGGTCTCCTTATTTTATTCTTTTTTATTTTAGTTTCTCAATCCCATCCAACTCTACCCACCTACCATAGGTAGGTAGACATAAGACATCTATTTTAGGATATAGTTTTAATGTGACCTAATGCCACCACACCACTCTGCAGGTGAGCTGCAGAGTTTACACATTCACCCAAACTGATTCTCTTCCAGTATCCAACATCCAAATTTGATTTTTGATTATAAGTACGTTTCTGATTATATTTTGATTATAAGTATGTTTGAATATATATGTGCTTGATTAGAAATCTTTTAATTATTGCCATAGCCTGCCTCTGAAAATAGACAGCCTTCTGTGAGTTCTCTTTTCATTTGTTCTGATTTTGCACTACTCATCCTGCAGATACCCTTTGTCCTTCTGTTACCCCAGGGACCTCTGAGTAGTGAACTTTTAAAACTTTCTCCTCTTTGAGCATCACTGCCATGATCTAGATTTTCTCTGCCTCTTCTCTTCCAACAGAAATGGGACTCTTTCCATAGTCTTATTTCCCTTAAAGAAAAATGGCAAAATAATGTAATGGATTAGTCCATGAAAATGAAAAGTGTTAGTCTCTCAAGTGTGTCTGACTCATGCAACCGCATTGACTGTAGCCCACCTGGCTCCTCCATGGAATTCTCCAGGCAAGAATACTGGAGTGGATAGCGTTCCCTTCTCCAGGGGATCTTCCCAACCCTGAGACTGAACCCAGATCTCCTGCATTGCAGGTAGATTCTTTACTGTCTGAGCCACCAGGGAAGCTCTGAATTAGTCCATGCTGGCATCTTAAAGAACTTCAGTTTCTCTGATGACCTTCTTGACTGCTTGCAGGAGATGAACACTACCATCTCAAATTGGTTGCTAGTCAATACAAACCAGCTACCTATAGATTCATAGGCAGCTTTTGGCTTTTTTGTTTTTCTTGGGAACAAATTTCATTGCTTCTTTTCTTTTTCTTGGTTCTTCAATTATTTTTGATGAGTATTTATTCTCGAGAATATTTAATTTGTCAATCCTCCTTTTTTTTCCTCCCACCTTCTCTACTTAGTCTCTAACCAGCAAGCATTAAGCATTGTATCTCAACTGGCCTATAGGTCACTTTTGTCCATTTTCAACCAACACCAACAATTTGTAATAAATCCCCAAAGCTGGCAACTTATACATTTCATGTATTCGGTATGTATTCCTGTGTTTTAGAGGACCATCCATTATCTTTCTCATCAGTTAAACTCGACATGTGTTGGTGCATTGATGGAACAGTGGTGAGCGTAGAAGCCTTCCAACATGTGCTATTTTCTCAGTTTTACTTTTTATCTAATACATTGCTAAATCCGCATTCCTCTTTCTTACTCCATCTCTCAAATATCTCCCTTCCTCTTCAAATCATCGAAGTCCTGATAACCTGGATTTCTTGGCTAGGATGATTTCTATATCCTTCTCTCTAGTCTTTTCTCCAACAGTTTCTTATTTTCTTCTTTTTAGAAATAAGAGATGCGAGTGAGAAGAAAACATATTGAATTGAAAATAAGAAATGGATTCAGCGTCCCATTTTACATTATCTGGTTGACAAGTCTAGAGAACACTACTTGACTTGGTTTATTTATCCCTACGTATGAAAACTGCATGCAGAAAAAGAAAGTCTATAAGAATTACACTTCTACAATAAGTTTCTATTGGGAACATACCCTCCATTTTTCTGATCACATCACTATCTTCTAATCCTATAGAAGCTCAAGAAAAGCACAGAATCGCTGGCAGGGGTCCCGTTTGGATGTTTGCAGTTGCATATTTGCCCCATCTCTTTCTCTTTGGCCACTGAAGTGAGGCTCCTGCCTCCCCACAGAGACTGGGAGACAGGGATGCTGTCACATTTCAAAGAGAAGGCTTCCAGGTCTTTGAGAAAGGAAGTCCTGGGTTGTAAAACTGGCAAGAAGTTTTTTTAAAAAGATTTATATATGGAATTTAGAAAGATGGTGATGATGACCCTGTATGCGAGACAGCAAAAGAGACTCAGATGTGTAGAGCGGACTTTTGGACTCTGGGGGAGAGGGAGAGGGTGGGATGAGATGGGAGAATGGCATTGAAACATGTATACTATCAAGTAAGAAACAAGTCGCCAGTCTATGTCCGATGCAGGATGCAGGATGCTTGGGGCTGGTGCACGGGGATGACCCAGAGAGATGTTATGGGGTGGGAGGTGGGAGGAGGGTTCATGTTTGGGAATGCATGTACACCCGTGGTGGATTCATGTCAATGTATGGCAAAACCAATACAGTATTGTAAAGTAAAATAAAGTTAAAATAAAAATAAAAAAAAAGATTTATATCTCAAAAGGCTTCCCAGGTGGCACAGTGGTAAAGAATCCACCTGCCAATGCAGGAGATGCAAGAGACATGGGTTTGATCCTTGAGACCAGAAGATCTAATGGAGGAAGGAATGGTAAACCACTCCCTCCAAGTATTCTCGCCTGGAGACTCCCATGGACAGAGGAGCCTGGTGGGCTACAGTCTATGGGGTCTCAAAGAGTCAGACACGACTGAGCACACGCAAACACACACACACACACACACACACACACACACACACACACGCCCTCGAAAGGGCAAAGAAAGAAGAATTTGTTTCCTAGAGTAAATGCTCTTAGGAAAGGAAGTTCAGGCAGGAAGAAATCTAAAGTTTGGTTAAGCTGAAGGGAATTTTTAAGGCAGCCCTGGTCAGTTCATTTCATTCGTGGCAGCATTCATGAATAAATATCCATGCAGTTAAAGGCACTGGATGTTCCCAATGGACATTACCTTAGCTTTAATTGTAATATTCTCCCAATTCATTTGTCAGGCATTCCCTAGAATGAGCTCATTTTCCCCCTGAATCATAACTACATGAGTACCTCCTGGACTAGTCCAGACACCAGGAGGATACTCACTGCATTAAAATTCAATTCAATCCAATTAGAGGAAAACAGTATTAACTGCAGTGCAAAAAAACATGTTAAGTCATAATTGCTAAGCAATAATGCTCAGCATTGTTCTAAATGGAGAATTGTCTACTCCCTCCTTTAATGAATTTCTAAATACCCCCAGAGGTTCTTCTCCAAATAAAAGTTGACTTTGCGCATGATGTGTGTGTTAGTTGCTCAGTCGTGTCTGACTCTTTGTGACCCTATGGACTATAGCCCATCAGGCTCCTCTGTCCATGGAATTCTCCAGGCAAGAATACTGCAGTGGATTACTATTTCCTTCTCCAGGGGAATCTTCCCAACCCAAGAATCTAATATGGGTCTCCTGCATTTCAGGCAGACTCTTTACCATCTGAGCCATCAGGGAAGTTCCACTGCATGATACCAGTACCTAAAAACTAGTTTAAAATGGAACAAAGGGACACATGGTGTGAAAGGCTCGCAGATGTACAACTATAGAGTGAAACAGTGAAATTGTGAACATAGTACCTTGTTGGGCCAGGCTTTAAATATAAGCATTGGTCATCGCCTGTCTACTCATTCATTGAGACAGACCTTTCTGCTGACAGCACAGCTGACAGTGTCTGCTGGGACACCGACTTGGTTGGCATATATCTGTTCCCCCATCTACATACACTGTTTGCACAACCACCCACATCTTGGCAGCCCAGTTTTCTGAAAAGGTACAGCTGCCCGACGAGATGACTCAGGAGTGTACCAACTGAAAACAGGCTGGCTTCAGCTGGCAGGTTGCTCTGTGTTCAAGGACAAAGCCAAGAAAGCAAAGGACTCAAAAAATGTTTGTTAAAAAAAAGTGGTTCCTCGAGCTTCCCTGGTGGCTCAGTGGTAAAGAATCCGCCCACCAGTGCAGTAGACACGGGTTCAATCCCTTGTTGAGGAAGATCCCACATGTCATGGGGCAACTGAGCCCATGTGCACAACTGTTGAGCCTGTGCTCTAGAGCTCAGAAACCACAGCTACTGAGCCCAACTACTGAAGCTCGAGCGTTCTAGAACCCGTGCGCAGCAACAAGAGAAGCCACCACAGTGAGAAGTCTGAGCAGCAGAACAAAGAGTAGCCCCTGCTCACTGCAGCTAGAGAAAAGCTGGCACGGCAGTGAAGATCCAGCACAGCCAAAACTAACTAAGTAAATATTTCCTAAAAAGTGGTGCCTCAAAACTCACTATTCCCCAAACATATGACATAGTCTTCTGACATCATGTCTTTCCAAATTCACACTTGTTTAACCAGTAATACTGTGAATTTCTCTTGCTGTTCTGCTATTTTTCCATCTGACAAATCTCAACAGTCAATTTCGCTCAAGAATCATCGCTCCTGTAAAACCTCTTTGATGTCTCATGAGGCTGAATCAATCTTCACTTCCATATTCCCAGAGCACTTTATATATGCATCTCTCCTGGCACTTACCTCATTTACTTCAACGCTCTGATTGGTGAAAGATGAATGAGGCATGTCTCCAGCTCCGAAAAACACCACAATCTAGCAGAAAAGACAGAAAACCAATTACCGTTGTTAGTCTAAACCTGGATAAATCTGCCTGATCATTGTCCCAGGTATTCCCTGGTTGGGTTTCTTAAACAGTCTTTGCCTTCTAGCTTTTTAAATTCCTCCAAACTGGGGTAAACTATTTCTGAATTGTTGTAGTTATTTAGGAAATAATTTTATTTTTCAAAATAGAATTTTAATCCTAGAGCAAATTATAAGATTTTTTTCTAAGCATAATACAAACAAAAAGTTAGCTTTTTGTCATTAAAATGAAGTAGAGCAACACATTTTGTTGACAAAGCTCTCTCACACTCAAGACTCACCTGTGATTCACTCGTGACTTACCTACATAAAAGGTGGAGTTTATAACAAATAATTTTCACACTTTCAGCCTAAAACCACAATTATTGTCCCAAGAATTTTATAGGAATACCTTTTTTAGGACATAAAAGGGACTTATTCCCCTAACTTTTTGGTGGTATTGATGGCTAACAGCTCACAGCTGAGTCTCTATTCCTGGAAATTATTCTCAGCTAAAGAGTGTCCCCAAGCCCAAGCCCAAAGGAAGGCTAGCTTCCAGGGGGAATCTAGTGTTCAGTAATGGGTTGATGTGAGGATACAAAGACCAAAGTCCTTGCCAGCTTAAGACAATTCTGCAAGGCCATCCCAGGTCTAGGGCTCCTGGTGGGACTGGCTGAGGCCCTGGTTACAACTGGATCATGGTTCCATCTCTGCCCAAGTCTGCTTCCCTTACTCTCCGTGGGAAAGTTGATCTCAAGAGCATTCATGCCCCACCCACCCCCCAATAAACTTCCTGCAGTCAAATCCCCATCCTCATGTCAATTTCCAGGGAAGCTGGCTAGCAACACGGAACACCCTGGGAAAAATATATAATATGATAACCAGAATTGCCCAGGGCTGGGGTTCTTCCCCTGGCAGGTGTGTTCAGCAGCACTCTGACTGCAACTTGGGTCTCTGACAGATGAAGGGAAATCAGAGGGACCTGAAGTTGTCTCTTAAGGCTGATCAGACTCTTTGCCCGATAAGCCTATTACTTAACCCGTGCTATATAACATGATAGAATAAATCCTGAACCCAGGCAAGAAGAGAGGGAGAAACAACAGTACCCAACCTAGAACAGTAACAACAAACTGCCTAATGGGACAAAGCAGTAAACCTGCTTTCTCTGAAATGTAATCTAAATATATTTTCCAAATCTTTTTCTTACATTGAGATATCCATTTGAAATTGCACCATCTTTGTCACAGAGAGATCATAGATTCTTAGCTAACAGTAATATCTAAATTAATATATGTTAAATTTTGTAAAATTGGGGATTTTCTGTCACATATGCTTGTATACTTTGGTATTTAAAATATTTCATCCTCAACTCTGACATTTATGAATTTACCAACTGATTTCAAGGCCTGATCTTGTTTCTCTACCACTCAGAACTATTTGGATCATCCATCACAAGCCTTGTTTATCTATATGAAATAACTTTAAAAAATTATTCAAATTGCATTAGAATATAAATATGCTTTAAAAAGTAATATGTGGTGCTACTAAACCTATATAAATGACTTTTTTGCCATGAATTACCCTTCACTTCAGGTAGGATTCTTCAGTACAAGCAGTAATGGACTATTTTAAGGGATAGAATTACAGACAGATATAGTTATAATTCGTTAATTCAAATAATTATTGTCATTGTTGGAGGAATATAGTAGAGTCCAGATTCTGGGTTGGAACACAGCTCTGTCTGTATCTTCATTTACCAAATCCAGTGGAAGCAGATACCATTGAATCTCATTCTTGGAGAATTAAATACAGAGACAGGTGGTTTTGACTGGTCACAAAATTATGCAAGAGAGCTGGTTAACTGGTTTCCTTTCTTCTGCCCTAGAGTTATGAGAGAAACTAAACTTAATGGGTTAAAAAAAATTATCAAAACTTTATTATACACTCTTCCTTGAAAAAAAGCTACCAATTATTCCTGGATACTATTCTCCTAACCTAGTTTGAAAAATACAAATATGCTTAAAAATACCAATATGTTTTGTAACCCTTCACTTGTTGTTTAACCTGGAGGAAAATTAGGAGAGCATAAATTTAAAAAATGTTTCTAATGAGAGAACACCATCCAGGTGTCAAGAGGTTTGAATTGTATTCCTAGGTCTTACCTGGATAAATGACTCCAGAAAATTTCTTATCTTCTCTGAATATCTAGGCCTTACTTAAAAAATGAAAATAAATTAAAATATAAATATTTTGGGTTCTTTTGGTTTGAAAAGCTTATGAATATTATTCAATATATTATTCAATATAACTACAAGAGGCTGATCTCTATACATATATGGCCATATTAAATATATTAACAAAGAGACCTCAAGATTTTTACTATGTAATTACATAATCTCACCCACACTCTAGCCTCTTGTATGATTTATTTTTCTCTACATACATCTGACATATTAAATATTTATGTTTAATTTGTATGCCCCACCTCCCAAAAAAGTAAGCCGATGAAAGCAAGAAGTTTATTTCATTCACTGCTGAATGTCTCAGTTTAAAATAAAGTTTATCGCAGAGACATTTATTCAACAATAAACATATGCTCAATGAAATGAGTAGGTTAATGCATGAATTAAGGAATAAATTGAAGCTTTGAGGAAGGAGAAAAGAAGGGAGGATGGAAGGAAGAAAGGGAGAGAAGGAAGGAGGAGGGAGAGAGGAAGGAAGGAAGGAATTCACTCTTTACCTCACTGATGCCAACTCCTATTACTCACCTGCACACGCTTTACACACCGGTCACCCTGGCCTCCTTTCTCTTCCTCAGTTGTGTTAGGCATATTCCCAACTTAGAACTTTCTGGAGTGGATTGGTTTACACATGGGTATGCCCAGTCTCTTCAGTCATGTTTGACTCTTTGCGACCCCGTGGACTGTAGCCCCCAGGCTGCTCCGTCCACAGGATTATCCCAGCAAGAATACGGAGTAGGTTGCTATTTCCTCCTCTAGGGGATCTTTCTGACCCAGGAATCGAACCCACGTCTCCTGCTTGGCAGGCAGATTCTTTACCACTGAGCCACCTGGGAAGCCTGGATTGATTTGTAGCAGCACAACTGATAAACCCTGTCTGGTATATTCTTCCTCCAGATATCAATATGGTTGTTTCATCCGCTTCAAGTTTTTGCTCACATGTCACCTTCTCAATAGGACCCACCCTGACCTCCATATTTAAAATTGTAACCCACATCCCACCCATCCACATTGTCTGGCTCTCGGGATATGTTTACTTAAACTCTAACACTTCTTAACATTTTTTTCCTCTGAGACAATATTAATATTGTATGATTTACTTATCATTTTTCTTGGTTATGGCATTCTCCTCATATACAACAACCAAAATGTAAGTCCATAAAACCACATATCTCAATTGAATGTATTCACAATAACATGTTAAATAAATATTTTTGAAGTTAAATAGAGACGAATTCATAATGAGTTAGAAACACTATCACCCAATCTGGCTTCAGGTTTTAAGCTAAAACAAAAAAACACAGAGTTGATAAACAGTAATTATGTTTAAAATATTAATTTACACTTTTGAAGAATTTGCACAAACACATAAAAGCCTTTATTTCATCTTCCCTAATTAAATCCCTTAAGTTGGCAATGGTAAAAAAGAAAGAGAACTTATAAGACAATTATCAGGGATAAAGTATAGTGGACTTTTGTTTATTCTAAATGAATTTTTTTTATGGTTAGAAGTCATTGGTACAAAGAACAATAAAATGATTTTTATAGTTTTACTAAGGTGGTTAATACATTTTTATAATGTATTGGCTAAACTCTTATTAACAAAAATAAAGATTTGCAATAGGTAATGTGTTGTAAAGTTCACTCTATATAAATATGAATATACAAGCAAATTGAGGATTCTCTATATATTTGTATTTGCTATACTTTTGTTTCTGTCTACCTGTTTAACTCAGCCTTGTGTAGGTAACCTAATTTATTAGTTTTTTTAAGGTATCATTAAGTGTCTTATTTAGTTACATATGCACAAACAAATATGTATTATTTTTATCATATTTTAGAAAAGATAAAATATATACTCACTTACAAGTTACCTTCTTCATTTCACAGCATATTCTTGACTTTTTTTCCTCTCTATCATACATAGAGACCTCCATTGTCCAGGAACTCATTAGGTGGATGGATGAGAGTTTAACTAATGAGTCCTCTATAACAAAGTACTTTCTCAAGCCAAATTAAAACAGACGTTTTTAAGTGACTAAGTCTGATTACCATACATTTAAGATACAAAAATTATAGACATCTCATTATGTAACATTTCTTAAGGTCACACACAGATATCTATTTTTCACATTACACAAGAACAGAAGGAAAACTTACTAATAAAAAGGTACTGTTCTTGCAGAAGATGTATCATTCTCCGCTGGAAGAACTCTCTGCCATAAGGAAGGTGATATATTGAATGAATATAAATCAAACAATAATTCACAAGCTACAAAATCTATTGGATTCCTCAGTTTTGACATTTTGTAATTCTCTGAGAATCTTTTTCCTGGTGGGAAATACTAAATGTTTTTAAATTGCTTTAATGATAGTCATCATTCTGATGACATCTTTAAAAATAGATTCAATTATATAATTCTAACACCGTAAAACAGTTGTTCTTAGGAGTAAATCAAAACCAGTTTTGCCTTAAAACTTTTGAAATTGAACATTTGACCATATATGGACATTTTTAGTATAAGAAAAACAACTGAACTTTTAGATACTATTTGGAGAAATGCTATTGATTCTGTTTTTTCATTAAATCTTCAGATGTCCTTGCTTTTCTCTCAATATTGAATTTATCAACATAGCCCCTGAACTGCCCTCCATTTAGGACTCTCCTTTTGGTACAATTACAAGATTTCATTCTAGCTTTCTTCCCTGTCCCACTATACCTGGATATCAGAGTAGGGTCAAAAACATTTATC
Organism: Redunca redunca; assembly: GCA_006410935.1. Taxonomy (NCBI): domain Eukaryota; kingdom Metazoa; phylum Chordata; class Mammalia; order Artiodactyla; family Bovidae; genus Redunca; species Redunca redunca. Next base: position 54,104 of record SJYQ01002420.1, read on the forward strand.
CTCATAGAGCCCTCACCAGCTTCATTGCTAGGTACTAATATTTTAATTTTCAGATAAAGAAAATGAACTTAATATAATGACTATGAAGTTGAAGAGCTGCACTCAGATTGACTCCAAGAATAATGTCCTTCCTTTAAACTGACAGACTACTCTTTTATAATATGAATACAGCATGATAGAGTAGGAACAAAATGAACTTGGGTTTGGAAAGATTTAGATATAAAACTCATAAACGTACAATTTGGATGATGTTGACAATTAATTTATCTGAGCTTTCCCCACTTATACCCTGCCCCATAACATAAGGACAATACTTTCCATGTAGCAGTTATTGTACAGTGCATGTCTAGTCCAGTTGGCTCAATTTTTATTACCATTATCTTTATCATTATTTGCTATAGGGTATCCCAGGTGGGGCTAGTGGTAAAGAACCCACCTGCCAATGCAGGAGACATAAGATATGGAGGCTCGATCCCCGAGTTGGGAAGATCCCCTGGAGGAGGGCTTGGCAATCCATTCCAGTATTCTTGCCTGGTGAATCCCATGGACAGAGAAGCCTGGCAGGCTATGGTCTATAGGGTCACAAAGAATTGGATATAACTGAAGAAACTTAGTACACACACAAGATAATGTAAAGCTCTGTATATCAAAGTGTTCTAAAATAACTTATGTATTTATTATAACTTTCATATGTTATATGAATCCAGTTGTCACTTTTAAAAACTCAGTTCTTATGTATGAAACAATCCCATTTACCATCGCATGAAAAAGAAAAAAATACCTAGGAAAAATCTATCTAAGCAAGCAAAAGACCTGTACTCTGAAGACTAAAGCAGTGATGAAAAAAATTGAAGACACAAACAGATGGAAAGATATACCATGTTCTTGGATTGGAAGAATCGATGTTGTCAACATGTCTATAATACCCAAGACAATCACAGATTCAGTGCAATCCCTTTCAAATTACCAACATCATTTTTCACAGAACTAGAACAAAAAATTTACAAATTTGTATAGAAACACAAAAGACTCCAAATAGCCAAAGTAATCCTGAGGAGAAAAATGGAGCTAGAGTAATCAAACTCCTTGACTTCAGACTATAATATGAAGCTACAGTAAACAAAACAGTATGGTACTGCCACAAAAACAGAAACATAGATCCATGGTACAGGATAGAAAGCCCAGAAATAAACCCAAGCACCTATGGTCAATTAATCTATGACAAAAGAGCTAAGAATATACAATGGAGAAGAGTCTTTTCAACAAGACAGCTACATATGAAAAATTTAATTTAGAACACTCTCTAACACCATATGGGCTTCCCTGGTGGCTCATCTGACTCCAATGTGGGAGATCCAGGTTCAGTCCCTGGGTTGGGAAGATCCCCTGGAGAGGCAAATGTCAACCCACTCTAATATTCTTACCTGGAGAATTCCATGGACAGAGGAGCCTGGCAGGCTATGGTCTACAGGGCTGCAAAGAGTTGGACATGTCTGAGCAACTAACACAACACTAACACCATACACAAAACTAAACTCAAATGGATCAAAGACCCATATGTAAGACTGAATGCTATAAGGCTCCTAGAGGAAAACATATGCAGAACACTGTTTGACATAAATTACAGTAGCTTTTTGGATCCACTTCCTAGAGTAATGGAAATGAATACAAAAATAAACAGGACCTTATTAAACCTTTCCTTTGCTCTACACAGCAAAGGAAACCATAAACAAAACTAAAAGACAACCCTTAGAATCTGGGAAAATATTTGCAAATGAAACTACTGACAAGAATTTAATCTCCAAAATATAAAAATAGTTCATGCAGCTCTATGTCAAGCAAACAAACTAATCAAAAATTGGGCAGAAGATCTAAATAGACATTTCTCCAAAAAAGACATACAGATGACCAAAAAACGCATGAAAAGATTCTCAATATCACTAATCAGATAATGCNTTGGGCAGAATATCTAAATAGACATTTCTCCAAAAAAGACATACAGATGACCAAAAAACGCATGAAAAGATTCTCAATATCACTAATCAGATAATGCAAATCAAAACTACAATAGGTATCATCTCCCAATGGTCAGAATGGTCATCATTAAAAAGTCTGCAAACAGTAAATGATGGAGAGGTTGTGGAGAAAAGAGAAACCCCTTACATTGTTGGTGGGAATGTAAATCAGTACAACTACTATGAAGATAAGTAAAGAGGATCCTTAAAAAACTAAAATTAGAGCTACCATATGATCCAGCAATCCTACTCCTAGGCATATATCCAGAGGAAAACATACTTCAAAATGATACATGCACCCCAATGGTCACTGTAGCAGTATTTACAATGGAAGCAACCTAAATACCCATTGATAGAGGAATGGCTAAAGAAGATGTGTTACATATATACAATGGAGTATTACCCAGCCATAAAAAAGAATGCAATAATGCCATTTGCAGCAACATGGATGGATCTAGAGATTATCATACTAACTGAAGTAAGTCAGACACAGAAAGACAAATATCATATGATAGCACTCATATGTGGAATCTTATTTTTGTTAAAAATGATACAGATGAACTTTTTTAACAAAACAGAAATAGACTCACACATTTAAAAAGCTTATGGTTACCAAAGGGAAAAGATAGAGGAAGGAAGGAATAAATTAGGAGCTTGGGATTAATACACATACATGACTATATATAAAATAGATCAACTATTTATAGGACTAGATACAGGACCTACTGCATAGCACAGGGAACTGTACTCAATATTCTGCAATAGTCTATATTGGTAAAGAATCTGAAANAGTATGACTATGTTTATACATAACTGAATCACTTTGCTGTATACCTGAAACTAACACAACATTGTAAATCAGCTATATTCCAAAAAATTTAGAAAATTTTAAAAATAATGAAAACTAAAAAATAAAAAGGAAGGAAAAAGAAGCAGTTCTAGGAACTTGTGAAATTTTGCACGTGGTATACATAACATGAAACTTCTGTGTGAAAGTTTTTATATATTTCTCTGATAATCATAATGTGAATCTAGGTTGTCGTTTTTAATGGTTTGAAAGGAATAAATGTAATGTGATATCTAGAGAATTTAATACCTGAGCCACTGAGAAATTAGACTTAATTTGATTTCAAAACTGTATGTGACAAATATGAACTATGGAATTAATAAAGTACAAGTATAGTGAAAGAAAGGAAATGATTTTAAATAATGAGGCAAAAGCTCAGCTAGCAAAGAAGAAAAATTTAACCACAGACTCTCTATAAGCCTATAGTATTTTTCCTAATTGTTTTATTTCTATAAAGAATAGTCAGTGTGTGCAGCCCTAGCATTGTGCTGTGGATTTATTTCTTCTCCCTGGAGTATTTAGGGGGTGGGTTAAGGGGGAAAAGCACAGGGCAGAGGTATTTCTTTGGCCTTTCAGATGTTTGCTTTAAAAGTAATGTTGTTCTTGTTATTTCACTTCTATTCATTGTTGAGGTCTCTACCTGGAGATCACTTTCTCTCAGAAACCTTCCTCGACACTTCTGAAAGAGCCCTCTTATAGTTGCTACAGACTTTCCCAACCAGAGTATTGCTACTATTTCAATTGCTACCAGTGCTCCTAAGCCTTTGGCTTCTATTTCCTTATTACTATTAGCTTCTATTTCCATGTTACATTCATTAATTGAGGATGCTTTATGTGCCAATATTGAATTAAACATTTTTTTTGTCAGTTAATTAAATCATTTTAAAATTCCTACATGAAAAAGATGCAATGTTATTCTCCTTTTACTTTAGGAAAGGAAGATTAACTCAGGTTAAGCCATTGGCATGTTTGCCCAGCTGCTGCTGCTGCTAAGTCGCTTCAGTCGTGTCTGACCCTGTGCAACCCCATAGACGGCAGCCCATCAGGCTCCCCCGTCCCTGGGATTCTCCAGGCAAGAACACTGGAGTGGGTTACCATTTCCTTCTTCAATGCATGAAAGTGAAGAGTGAAAGTGAAGTCGCTCAGTCGTGTCCGACTCTTAGCGACCCCATGGACTGCAGCCTACCAGGCTCCTCCGTCCATGGGATTTTCCAGGCAGGAGTACTGGAGTGGGGTGCCATTGCCTTCTCTGGTTTGCCCAGCTAGAAGACAGCAAAGTCAGAATTTGAATTCAGGTCAACATAATTTAGCCATTTTCCTGTGTCTTCCCTCTAATAAAAATAGTTTCTCTTCTCTGCTAGCTAGGAAGCTCTGTGAATGCAAGAGGGTCTGTGTCTGTATTCGCTAACATTAAATTTCCTATACTTAAGAGAAGCCATGGCACTTGGTAACACACAATACATAACTGTTGAATGGGTGTATGTAAAAATATATGGACATCATTTGAAAACTTTAGGGGAAAACTGATAACTCAAAAACCAGACTCAAATTAAACAAAGGCTCTAGAAGCTAACAGAAAAGTAATACCGTTGTGAAGTAGGTAGCTACTTAATCATACTATTACTTAAGGAAATGCACAAAGTAACTACATTGGCAAATTACATTGCCTTTTCATTGCTTATGTTTGACTACAACAGCAAAGCTTTCAGATCTGACTGATGTTCTACTTTCTTCTTTTTTTTTTATTAAATCTATAATATGAAAAATGAACATTTCAGTGTTCATTCATCATTGACCTCCTAAAGAGAAACAGACAACTAGGGACTCTTCCCAATGTCCATGATAAGCCAATTAAAAACTTTCTCTAGGCATCCTGCAGACAGGCAAAGACATGTGTGAAGTAGCCACAGAACAATCTGCCAGACTTATCATGAAGAGTGGGAGACATGCTATCAAGGTTTTCTTTTCCTTTTATACAAAACAACCAGATCTTACTAATTAGTAATTCCCTGGCCAACTCAGTATTTATCTAGAACTTGAAGTTTACAAAATGCTTTCAGAGATGGAGTTTCACTTGGCAACATGAAGACTCACAATCTTAGTTACAAGGTAAGAACATTATCCTCACTACACTCTAACCGAGCCTGAGAATATACTACAGCTAATAAATGGAAGAGAAATCATGTCTCCTAATCATTCTCAGCTTGTATTAACACAAAGCTTAAAAGTAATCAATAAACAATATCATTCCAAAACTATAGCCAAACAGATCATGATGACTCAATCAATAAACATTGCAGAGCCTTCTACTACTGAACATAGTACTTTTGACACAAAATAGGAGTTTTGTATTGAAAGGTACTTTTACTACTGCCCATATGGAACTTCTGGTTTTGTTGACAAGATGTTTTCACATTTAGTGTTTCAAAAGAGACAGATAATATGTACAAAAATTGTATGAAACAATTAGAGATTTAATGTCATAGGAATTTAATAGGAAACAAGATTATGTACTAGAATATTATATTTTAGGTATATTTTAGATGATGCAGCATTTAAAAGTCACAGTTTTCCTTTCTGAACACCACAAATTCAGGTATTTCATGTGTAATTTTATTTTGTGAGCAGAGAAAAAATTTTCTACCAGATAATTCCATATGTATAGTAAATGTACTGCCATAAATTCACACCTTAACAAAAACATGAATTGTTAAAGAAGGCATGATAGGCAATAAAGTATTTTTTACTTTAAAAAGTGAATGAAGACCAAGTAGTAAAGATCAAAAGGATAGAAATAGTAATGAGGAGACTGACAATTAATGTAAGAAAAACTCTTCAATGTACAATGGGAAAAATATAAATGTGTATTCTTGATTCCTGAACCTGCTAAAATAGCTAAAAGATGAGGGCCTGTCAGTGCTATTACAAAGTCAGTATGATTGCACTGGCAGAATCTGTCCAATATAAGTATTTTGGAACTCTGGAGTGAGTTGAAATCTTGCAACTTTCAAAGAGGCAGCTCAATAGCAATGAGTAGGCAGAATGCTAACTTCTTGATTTTTAAACACCATTATGTATTTTAAAATAAACATGGATCCTTGGAAAAATGGATGATTCTAGGTCTTTACCAGAAAAACTACAAAATAACCCACAATTTTTTTTTCACCAAAAAGCAAGAATATGTTCAAAGAAAGATGGCAACATATTAAAAGGACAGAGAACTCAGCTTGAAATAATCCTCACTGGCCAAACTAGGAACGGTCTGATCATCAAATGAGAGCAATGCATTGTAACAATTTGACTAACATAGTACTGAATTCAAAACAAAATTACCTAACCAGACCTCAAACAGTGGAAACAATGTCAGCTTTATTTATGCGGGGGCTCCAAAATCACTGCAGATGGTGACTGCAGCCATGAAATTAAAAAATGCTTACTCCTTGCAAGAAAAGTTATGACCAACCTAGATAGCATATTCAAAAGCAGAGACATTACTTTGCCAACTAAGGTCCGTCTAGTCAAGGCTATGGTTTTTCCTGTGGTCATGTATGGATGTGAGAGTTGGACTGCGAAGAAAGCTGAGCGCCCAAGAATTGATGCTTTTGAACTTTGGTGTTGGAGAAGACTCTTGAGAGTCCCTTGGACTGCAAGGAGATCCAACCAGTCCATTCTGAAGGAGATCAATCCTGGGATTTCTTTGGAAGGAATGATGCTGAAGCTGAAACTCCAGTACTTTGGCCACCTCATGCAAAGAGCTGACTCATTGGAAAAGACTCTGATGCTGGGAGGGATTGGAGGCGGGAGGAGAAGGGGACGACCCAGGATGAGATGGCTGGATGGCATCACGGACTCGATGGACATGAGTCTGAGTGAACTCCGGGAGAGGGCGATGAACAGGGAGGCCTGGCGTGCTTCGACTCATGGGGTCGCAAAGAGTCGGACACGACTGAGCGACTGAACTGAACTGAACTGAACAGAGACCTCAAACCCTGCAAGTCTTTTCTGACATTCTCTTTCCGAGATGCCCCCTGGTGCTCTGTGGTTTGTAGCCTATCACATCACATTGAGGCTAAAACACCTCGACAGTGAAAACTAGAAATAAATAGTAGCACAAAATAAGCATAGGTGAAAGGAATCTTTTGTTCACTTATCAGATTCAAAATTTTACATTTTATTGTATCAAAAAGTTAAGTATACCTTTAGCTATAAAGTGTTTTGTAAACAATAGACCCTACAAATTCAAAATTGCTGTTATGACACAAACCATGAGAAAGGAAAACACAAAATAAATTTAAAAAATGAAACTGCTTATCTTTTTGAGGGCAGGGTCTTCAACATAAATATTTATATTCCCCATAACATGTATTTACTTAAGGTAGAAATTGGGGTTTTTTGATAGATAATAAACTGAAACTTCAATACTTTGGCCACCTCATGCGAAGAGTTGACTCATTGGAAAAGACCCTGATGCTGGGAGGGATTGGGGGCAGGAGGAGAAGGGGACGACAGAGGATGAGATGGCTGGATGGCATCACTGACTCGATGGACGTGAGTTGGGGTGAACTCCGGGAGTTGGTGATGGACAGGGAGGCCTGGCATGCTGCAATTCATGGGGTGGCAAAGAGTCAGACATGACTGAGTGACTGAACTGAACTGATACTGGAATCCTTGGGCATTCTGACTCCTGACAAAATCTGTGTATGAAATATTCTTGTTTGATGCTTGGCAGTAAAGAAGTGACTGCATGGTATCCTCAGGATGAACACTCTCATGTCATGTATGCACACTGCTGTCACTTCTAACAGCAGGGCAATGGGGTTGGTTATTATGATAGTGGTAAAATATCATTTTTAATAAAAATGGAGAAATAAAACCAAATCTTTTTATGTACAGAAATTTATGAAGATGAAAGAGAAAAAAGAACCAGGAGTCAAATTTCCTCATTTATGCAAAGATAATGAGTCAGGGACAGGGGATAATCAGAATGCAAATGAAGAAAAAGAAAATATAAACCTTTAGTATTCAACTTTATTTTTATAGTCATGTTTCATAATAAAGAGAAATGTAAAAATGTTCAATTTCAATATTTGTCTTTAATTCAGCAAAGACAACTCAGGTAAGATATATTTTCATTCTGCAAGAGTGTAATTTATTTTTCATCCAAATTTATTAAGTTTGGCAAAATTAAAGTAAGTAAAATAGCTTCACATATCAACACAGTGTAACATAATTCTGAGAATTTAGTCAGATAAAACTTAAAATTTTAACTATTTTGGTCCACATGAGTAACAAAGAAAAGACCTTCTAGCAGCTTCTCTAGGGAAACCAATATATTGCACGATTGGAAGAAATGTTGAAACTATATTCATTATGAATTACTCAAAGATATCTACAAAACATCTATAATATTAATGATCATTATGTATCTTATGGGATTTCAGTAACAGGAATTCAGAATCAAAAAAAATTTTAAACTGCATAGAAAAGAGATTATGCATTTTATCATGGATGATACAATTTGTTTTAATTACTTAAATGCTAGCAACTATTCACTCAATAGTTACAGAGTGACTTAGTTACAGAGGTAATAACAAAACCCTCAAAAGACAAAGAAAGGTCATAAGTAGTACAGGGAAACATTGAAGTCAAGCATGGTGACAAATGGAGCACTGTTTCATTATTATCAATTCACCTGTGTTCTCTCTTAAACCTCTTTGGAGTAAAGGCCACATCTTAATCACTGGACATTCACAGTCTATATATTGCTCCAGTATCTCAGTTGCTATTGTCTCTGTGACCCCATGGACTGTAGCCAGCCAGGTTCCTATGTCCATAGAATTCACTAGGCAAGAATACTGGAGTGGGTGGCCATTTCCTTCCTCAGGGGATCTTCCCAACCCAGGGATCGAACCCATGTTTCCTGCATTGGTGTCAGTCCCAGTGAGCCACTAGCAAAGCCCTCAGTATCTCAGTAAAATATGTTATTTTGAAAATGTAAGAGCTAAGGAAAAATAATTTTAAGTGAGAGAATCTTTTATCCATGTTTACCTACATTTCAGATAAAATTCTACTGGTACATCAGCAAAGGCTATAGAGTTCAACAAAGACAGCAAATCTCTCTCCATGGGCACTATGGCAGAAGGTAGACAGGCAAGACAAGGTTATCACCACCAAGTATTTAAGAGGAATGATACATTCGCAAGCATCTGTGATACAAGTAACTATGTAACAACTTCCATGTGTGGTCCCAAAAGCCATAGGCCTACAAACAGAATGCCATGACTAATATTAGATCTGCTGCGTAATGGTATGATCTGATGTACTTGGAACTGATTTAGTAGATATTTTTTAGCCTGCAGATAAAGTACCAGAGGATTTTGCAAGCATTGTTTTCTCTTGAGATTTCTTTAGGCTTTCAGATAGCTCCAGGCCATGTTATTCAATGTAAAAAAAAAAAAAAATGCACTGAAGTTTCATGCACATGACAACCAAAGGCTTTAAGAACTTTCATCTTGCAGATATTTTTCATCCAGAAAATGAACTTCCAGAATGTGCAATGAAACTAGGAGTTACATTTTGAAACTCATAATATGTTTATCTTTCTAAAACTAGAAACCACATTCTCTTTTACTATAGACAGAAAACTAGGCATGTTCATATACATCTCAAGGCTGTTCAATGACCCAAATACATGGTAAATACAAGTAATTAAAAAAACTCTCTTTTATAGGAAACAGCGTCAATCCAACCACATTAGTAACGTAAGTGACTGATTTGTACTTTATCAAAAATGTCTGCCTTGCTGGATGAGAACTGTCAAGTTGAATTGTATAATGGCTTTTATAACTTTAGACATACAGATGTCATCCAACACTTGATGAGCAGCTACTAGGCGTCAGTCCCAGTGAACAAGTTATGAAGAATCAGTTTTACCCTCAGCCCCAAATCTGGAGTGGTGATGGTGCAATTAGTTGCTAAGTCATGTCCAGTTCTTATGACCCCATGGATTGTGGCCCACCAGGCTCCTCTGTCCATGGGATTTCCCAGACAAGAATACTGGAGTGGGTTGCCATTTCCTTCTCCAGGGTATCTTCCTGACCAGGGATTGAACCCCCGTCTCTTGCACTGCAGGAAGATTCTTTACCACTAAACCACCAGGGAAACCCAAAATCTGGAGTAGGATGTCAATATAACTTATATGTGTGAGGTGTTAGTCACCTGGTCACTATTTGAAAGTGAAAGTGAAGTCGCTCAGTCGTGTCTGACTCTTTGCGACCCCATGGACTGTAGCCTACCAGATTCCTCTGTCCATGGGATTTTCCAGGCAATAGTACTGGAGTGGATTGCCATTTTCTTCTCCAGGGGATCTTCCCAACCCAAGGATTGAACCCAGGTCTCCCACATTGTAGACAGTCACTTTACCGTCTGAGCCACTATTTACATAAGCTCCAAATTAATTGCACTGTAATTTTAAATGAAATTTTTCAAATTTTAAATTCAAATTTATATCTTTGGAATAATTCAATACTTTTCTTACATTTAGTCAAGTCATCAAGCTTATAAATGATGTTATGCTTTCTAAAAACTTAAGCAATATACCTAGAGAGATTTCTTTTTTTTTAACCAACAAATATTGGATGCCTCATCAATACTAGCACGGGAACAAGAGAATCTACAATGGTTATAAAAATTAGTACATAAACAGCGATGGAATGGTGGTGATTAATGATGTGTAACACTTTCTATATGATTACTGTATATCAGGCACTGATAAGGGTAAATGTTTTCATTGGGTTATTTTTATGTAATCCTTGCAACATTCCAATAAAATTTTCTCTTGCTATTATCACTTTATAGAATAAGAACTGAGTTTTCAAGATGCTAAATAACATACTGCTATACTAATTCACAGCCAGTCTATACCTTAAATTCAATTATCAGATATCATAGGCTATAATTGGCTGTTTTGTTTGCTGTATTTCTTCTTCTGAAAAACAATTTTCTTTATATGGGACTCTTATACCCCATCAGCCATCAGTACAATCGTTAAGAGCAAAACTTAGCCTGCTCTGAATATCAGTTACAAGAAAAGAGCAGCATTTTTGAATATTCAGAAGAAAAGCTTTATCAGAAACACACAACTATTGCTTTCATTTGTCTTTATCCATGAGGACTCTATCACCTGTACTTGGCTTTAGAACACAATTACCTATTTAAAAACAAGATTAAAAATGATTTGAAACTTAAATTTCAAATGGGGTTAAGAGGATAATGTTTTTCTACAAGATGAAGTACATTCTCCTTTAAAAATGTATTTGAGCATCTATCACAGGTGATACAAAGCTGTTTCTAATCTACCATGAATCTAATAGAATTTTAGTCTGCATGTTTCTCAAAAGAACGAATTTGGTTAATCAGACTTTGCTTACTAAGCTCTTCTTAAATAAATTTATTTACATATGGAGTTTCAGCTCTCACTGAATTCAGACCTTAAATCTGCACTATGAATCCAGTCCTCTCTCTAAAACTCTGTATCAAAGTATTCAACCTGCTTAGACTTCTTCAAGGAGGCTACACAAACATCTAAAATTGAACATAGTTTTTCTCTTCATTCATCTTCATTTCACTCTTTCCTAAACTGCTGTATCTTACCTTAACATTAATAATCACTATTTAATGCACGTTAAACATTTGTTATACACTAGCAGAAGAAAGTGAATGACTTTCACTTGGACCTTTAAAATAGTATGTTCGATTAACTTTGAGCCTATTTAATTGGCAGCATTAACTATGTATTGTAATACACTGTCTTTCAAAAATACTATCATATGTGTACTAATAAAAATAGCAACTAAATATTGAATATTCAAATGGCATAATATCTTCAGATAAGTAAGTGAAATAACAGAACCACCATAACTCAAAATTGAGCCTGAGAATTGTGGAGTTGAAGAAAGATTGATCTAATGACAATGTTTGAAAAATTAAGAAACTGAAGGTCAAAAAAAGTGTTATGTGTAAACATCAATTTCATTTAGTGTTTAGATTTTTTGAAGCATCAAATACTTGGTCCCCTTTCATATATCACCATAAATCACCATTTTACATGATTCTCGAAACCCACTCCAGTACTCTTGCCTGGAAAATCCCATGGGTGAAGGAGCCTGGTAGGCTGCAGTCCATGGGGTTGCTAAGAGTTTGGCACTACTGAGCAACTTCACTTTCACTTTTCACTTTCATGCATTGGAGAAGGAAATGGCAACCCACTCCAGTGTTCTTGCCTGGAGAATCCCAGGGAAGGGGGAGCCTAGTGGGCTGCCGTCTCCAGGGTCACACAGAGTTGGACACGACTGAAGCAACTTAGCAGCAGCAGCAGCATAAATTCTCATCAGTTTAAAGTTACTTTGAAAAATAACAATTTTTGGAAAATATTTGGAAATATTTGGAAAAATAACAATTTTCCACTATTATAGTTTGGTATTTTAAAACTAGATGCTAACTGTGATTATAAATACAAGTATCGTACATATAACAACACTTCAGCGATTTTTCTCTTTGCTCAACAAAACAGCAACTCTCCATTACCTTAAAAAAAGGAAATTGGAACACTTCTGCTGGAGAACATACATTGTTATAGTTCATTTGTACCGTTTATAAGCAAGAAATGTTTTTAAGTATTTTATCCTAGTAACCCATAAGATAGAAAGGGTTTAAGGACCTGTTTTGTACCAGTGTCATGCAAATTTAGTACCAAAGTCTTTAAAGATAGATAGATTCCTGCGCACTCATATTCCTCCTACTAACTCAGTGGCAATATTCAGGGTATATTATTAGATCAATTTACATTCAACGTGCGATTCTCATTTAGTTAGCTATCACATGCAACGGAAGTGGCTCGACTTTAGAATCAGTCTATTTTATACCTCCAAACACACTGGTTAAAGAACTTAGAGGTGCTTTTCTTTAGTAGGAATAACTTATTTTGATTGACAAGAAGTTTAAAGGGCAGTTGTATTGGGGAATACCTGGACTTTGATCTAGTCATCTGAAAGCCAGTGTACTGTATTATTTCACGAATCAATAATGAAACATGCGCCTTAAACTTTCATCAGACGGTCTCAGCGCGCCCCCTACCATACAGAGGTTAAAATAAAAAGTAACTAAAAGCTGAGTGTAAATCTTAAACTTATTTGGTTCAGTAGATCTACAGATGAATGCTCATTTTCATATCGCAGAGGTACCACTGTGAAATAATCCACACATTGTCTAAACTGATATATATAGTTACTTTATGAAACCAAAACTCTTCACTACCATCGCTAACAATTCTTCCCTCCCTTTGTGTGTTACTGCATGGATATGTTAGCCTGAGTGCCGGCTCGCGCCTTGTCTACAGTCTCCCTAATGCGGAGTCCTGGCAGGAGGCTCAGAGGAACTGGGGGGCCAGGGGCTTGTACCTGGATTCCAGCCAAGCCTGGACCAGCCCGAGGAAGGAAGGGGAACGCTCTCCACGGAGCCCCAGGGAAACACCGTACTCGTAAAGCGAGCAAGCAAGTTTGTGAGCTGGAGCGACGCCAGCTGGACGGTGAGGTTTGGGGATCATCGCCGGGGTTGCCTGGCGCCAGGCTGCCTGCGCCCCACACCCACTAGGACCTCAGTCCTGCAGAGTGTCCGCTCCTAACTAGTGCGTGTCCGCACTTCCGGGTACAGCCATTGACAACCTGCGGGCTTTGACTTCGTCAGCTGCAAGAGGAACTGGGAGATGCTCCCACCCTTCCTCGGAATCGCTGCCACGCAGCTCAGGGGGAGCCAAGAACAGCGCATCCAGGGCACTGCTCCTGCCATCTCCAACTCACACCGTCTCTGCCTCCCTCCTCTCTGTCCCAGCTCCACCCGACCTGTCTCTAGGGCTACTCTGGCTCCTCCCAGAGTGTCTGAAGGTTCCCTTCTGTGTAGATGCCTGCTGCCCACCAGCCTCCAAAAACCCGGACAGTGTGGTTGAAGGAGGGGACCCCGACCTCTGAGATCTAATGCCTGATGATCTGAGGTGGAGCTGATGTAATAATAATTATAAAAATAAAATTCTCAATAATGTAAAGCATTTGAATCATCCCAAAACTATCCCACCTCCTTCATCCATGAAAAAATTGTCTTCCAGGAAACCATTCCCTGGTGCCAAAAAGGTTGAGAATGGCTGGACAGGTTTCTGGGGCCAGGGGAATTCTCCAGCTGTGGCTCTGGGCTCAAGTCTTAACAGTTCTACAATTCTCTTGATTATCCCCTTCTGGAAGCATGTTAGCATTGCCCTTCCCTGGTGGCTCAGATGGTAAAGAATCTGCCTGCTAAGGCTAGAGATCCGGGTTTGATCCCTGGGTCAAGAAGATCCCCTGGAAAAGGAAATGGCTACCCACTCCAGTATTCTTGACTGGAGAATCCCATGGACAGAGGAACCTGGTGGGTTACAGTCCATGGGATCACAGAGTTAGACGTGACTCTAATACTTTCACTTTTATTTTCACTTCAATATTTATAGTGAAATGTTGTCAACTTATGGCCTAAAATACTGAATGTGGGCATAGATAAGTTTTAATCTCATATGTATTAAAGAAGTACTTTGTGTTTACATGTTAGTCACCCAGTTGTGTCTGACTCTTTGCGACCCCACGGACTGTAGGCTGCCAGACTCCTCTGTCCATTGCCTTCTCCAGGCAAGAATACTGGAGTGGTTTGGGAAGATCCCAGATCCCCTTGATCTTCCCAACCCAGGGATGGAACTTGGATCTCCTGCATTGTAGGCAGATTCTTTACCATCTGAGCCAGGAAGCAGTTTAGCTAGATATGAAAAGATAAGTTTTTATTATGGTGGCTGATGCTCCAGATATTTAATGAAATTTAAGAACAAAAGCTATTTCTCTTATTGCAGCATTTCACTGTGTCATCCTTACTCAAATTTTATTTATCCTTCTTTTCTGAAGTAAGTTGTGCAAAATACGTTAGAGACACTTAATAAAATTGTGTAGTGTATATATGAAAATCATATGAATTATCCCCCATTTGTCACACTATTAAAAGAAATAGATTACTTAATGATATTCTATTTTTTGTTTGTTTTTTTTTACCAATGCTCATGGGACATCTACGTGCAAAAAAATAAATCTAGACATCGACTTTAGGCCTCTCAAAAATTTCTTCAAAAAGGATTACTAAATAAGACAAAACACAACACTATAAAATACATAGTAAATAACAATGGAGAAAATCGAGATGTCGTTGGCTTTGACAATGATTTTGTCGATGTAACATCAAAGATATAATCCAAGAAAGAATGAATTGATAAATTGGACTTCATTAAAATTAAAAATTTTATTCTATGAAAGATAAAGTCTAGAGAATGAAAAGACAAGTCACTGACTTGGAGAAAACTTTTGCAATAGACACAGACACATCTGATAGAGGACTGTTATTTAGAATATACAAAACCTCTTAAAACTCAACAATAAGAAAACAACACAACTGAGAAAATGAGCCAGAGAACATAACATATTCCCACCAAATAAGATATACAGATGGGAAAATAAGTATATGAAAAGATACTCCACGTCATGTCACCAAGGAAATACTAATTAAAACAGTGAGATACCAGTACACACCTAACAGAATGGCCAAAATCCAAAATATTGACAACACCAAAAGCCAGTGGTGACACAGCAACAGAAATTCTCATTCATTGTTAGTGGGGTAGAAAATAGTGCAACCATTTTAGAAGATAAGTGTGCAGTTTCTTATGAAACTAAACATACTTTTTTTTGTTTGTTTTGTTTTACTTTTTTTTTTAATTTTTATTTTTACTTTAGTTTACTTTACATTACTGTATTGGTTTTGCCAAACATTGACATTAATTCACCACGAGTGTACATGCGTTCCCAAACACAAATCCCCTCCCATCTCCCACCCCACACCATCCCTCTGGGTCCTCTCCTTGCACCAGTCCCAAGTATCCTGCATCCTGCATCAGACATTGACTGGCGATTCGTTTCTTACATGATAGTATACATGTTTCAATGCCATTCTCCCATCTCATCCCACCCTTTCCCTCCCTCCCTCCCCTAGAGTCCAACAGTTCACTCTATAGATCTGATAAACATACTTTTATCAAGTGATCCAGCAATCACACTCCTTAGTATTAACCCAGAGGAGCTGTAAATTTATGTACACACAAAAACTTGCACACAAATATTGATAACAACTTTATTCATAAAGTTAAAACTTGGAAGCAACAAAAATGTCCTTCAGTAGGTGAATGGACAAACTGTAACATATTTAAATAATGGAATAGAATTCAGGACTAAAGTGAAATGAGATATCAAGCCAGGGAAAGATAAGGACGAAACAAACATGTATATTACTAAGTGTAAGAAGCCAATCTGAAAGGCTGTATTCTGTGATTCTAATATGTAGCATGTTGGAAAAGCTAAAACTGTGAGGACAGTAAGAATGTCAGTGATTTCCAGGGTTAGGGAGGGCTGTGTGAATAACAGGTGGAGAACAGAGGATCTTTAGGGCAGTGAAACTCCTGTGTATGATATTACAATGGTGGATACATGCCATTATAAATTTGTCCAAACCAGTAGAATATACAACATCAAGAATGAACCCTACTATAAAATGTGAATTTGGGATGATAATTATATGCCAGTGGATTCATCAGTTGTAAAAACTGTCCCATTCTGGTGGGGTATGTTGATAATGGAAGAGGCTATGCCTGTTTGGAGTATGATGAAACTTCTGCACCTTCCACTCAATTTTACTGTAAACCTAAAAATTCTCTTTTTTAAAAAAGTCTGTTTTAAAAGATATTTTATCAAGAGTAACACATATCAAAGTCCCTAGGATGGGTGTAACTATTGATTTCTTTTCTTTTGAGAAATGTATTTATTCTATTTCTTGAAACGTTGCTGTAGGAAAAGACTGCTTTTCAAATGTCACGAGAAACAAAGGTTTAATGAATGAATCAGATTTTCCTTTATTATGGTCCAAATATATAATGCCCATTTATACACTTAGAGCGGCTTCCCAGGTGGCTCACTGGGTGAGGAATCTGCCTACAGTGCAGGAGACACAGGAGACATCGGTTTAATCCCTGGATCAGGAAGATCCCCTGGAGGAGGGCATGGTAACCCACTACAGAATTCTTGCCTGGAGAATCCCATAGACAGAGGAGTCTAGCAGGCTACAGTCCATGGGGTCAAAAAGAGTCGAGCACGACTAAAGTGACTTAACATGCGGGCACACACAGAAGAAGTCAGGGCAGCACAGTAGGACAGTGATTTAAGAAGAATGAATCAGAAGATAAAGGCTATCACAGACATGTAGGCATATCTACATGGAAGAGTCAGATATTACAACCAGAATCAGTTTCCTATGAATCTATGTGTTTTGATCTTCAACAAATTATACTTTCCAGTTATTGGCTAGTTCTGAATTATAGGCTGTCAAAATATTATTTGATTGGAACAATCAAATGGAACAATGTCCCTCCTCAGAAAAAGAATAAAAAGTTACTGCTAGGTCATTATAGGAACCATCAAGATTCATTTTGCCTAGGAGATTATTGATTTAAAAAATTCTCAGCATTTATTTGGCATGCAATTTATTTATGATAAATAAACACAATTTTAGATTTGTAAAAGTGATACAGAAAATAGAATGTGACCTCTTTTCAGATAAAGACTTCATTGAAAATGTAGTGCTTCAGAACACAGTCTGATGTTTAGCCTTAAAGTGAATATACATCAGTTCCCTACAGAAAGCAATTTCATCTTTCTTGTCCTGAGAAAGCATTGTTATTCTTTTAGTAGTATTTTTAGTTCCATCATCACATCTTATTAAATATTCAAGGCGATTACTTCATAGAAGACTACCTGAGTATCATAGAAAAACAGCCACAAAGCCAAACGTATTTCAAGTTCAAAGAAAGGTAAACAGTTTATACATCAACACTTCAGTTCAGTGTCACTCAGTCATGTCTGACTCTTTGGGACATCATGGAGTACAGCCTGCCAGGCTTTCTTGTCCATCACCATTTCCAGGAGCTTACTCAAACTCATGTCCAGTGAGTTGGAGATACCATCCAACCATCTCATCCTGTGTCATCCCCTTCTCCTCTTTTCTTCAATCTTTCTCAGCATCAGGGCCTTTTCCAATGATTCAGTTCTTCATATCAGGTGACCAAAATATTAGTTTCAGCTTTAGAATCAGTCCTTCCAATGAATATTCAGGACTAATTTCCTTTCGGATGGACTCTCAAGAGTCTTCTCCAACACCACAGTTCAAAAGCATCAGTACCTTGGCACTCAGTTTTCTTTATAGTCCAGCTCTCACATCTATACATGACTACTGGAAAAACCATAGCTTTGGTAGACAGACCTTGGTGGACAAAATAATGTCTCTGCTTTTTAATATGCTGTCTAGGTTGGTCATAGCTTTTCTTCCAAGGAGCAAGCATCTTTTAATTTCATAATTGCAGTCACTATCTTCAGTGATTTTGGAGCCCAGAAAAATAAAGTCTATCAGTGTTTCCATTGTTTCCCCATCTATTTGCTGTGAAGTGATGGGACCAGATGCCATGATCTTAGTTTTCTGAATGTTGAGTTTTAAGCCAACTTTTTCAGTCTCCTCTTTCACTTTCATCAAGAAGCTCTTTAGTTCGTCTTCACTTTCTGTTATAAGGGTGGTGTCATCTGCATATCTGACGTTATTGATATTTCTCCCAGCAATCTTGATTCCAGCTTGTGCTTCATCCAGCCCAGTGTTTCTCATAATGTACTCTGCATAGAAGTTAAATAAGCAAGGTGACAATATACAGCCTTGACATACTTCTTTCCCTATTAGGAACCAGTCTGTTGTTCCATGTTCAGTTCTAACTGTTGCTTCCTGACCTGTACACAGGTTTCTCAGGAGGCAGGTCAGGTGGTCTGGTATTCCCATCTCTTTAAGAATTTTCCACAGTTTGTTGTGATCCACACAGTCAAAGGCTTTGGTGAAGGTGATAAAGCACAAGTAGATGTTTTTTTGGAACTCTTGTGCTTTTTCAATGATGCAATGGATGTTGGCAATTTGATCTCTGGTTCCTCTGCCTTTTCTAATTCCAACTTGAACATCTGGAAATTCATGATTCATGTACTGTTGAAGCCTGGTTTGGAGAATTTTAAGCATTACCTTGCTAGCGTGTGAGATGAGTTCAATTGTATAATTTGTGCATCCTTTGGCATTGCCTCTCTTTGAGATTGGAATGAAAACAGACCTTTTCCAGTCCTGTGGCTACTAATGAGTTTTCCAATTTTGCTGGCATACTGAGTGCAGCACTTTCACAGCATCATCATTCAGGATCTGAAATAGCTCAACTGGAATTCCATCACCTCCACTAGCTTTGTTTGTAGTGATACTTGATAAGGCCCACTTGACTTCGCATTCCAGGATGTCTGGCTGTAGGTGAGTGATCACACCATCTGGTTATCTGGGTCATGAAGATCTTTTTTGTATAGTTCTTCTGTGTATTCTTGCTACCTCTTCTTAATGTCTTCTGCTTCTGTTAGGTCCATACCATTTCTGTCCTTTATTGAGCCCATCTGTGCATGAAATGTTCCCTTGGTATCTCTAATTTTCCTGAGGAGATCTCTAGTCTTTCCCCATTCTATTGTTTTCCACTATTTCTTTGCATTGATTGTTGAGGAAGGCTTTCTTATCTCTCCTTACTATTCTTTCAAGCTCTAAATTCAAATGGGTATCTTTCATTTTGTCATTTGCCTTTTGCATTTTTCCTTTTCTCAGCTATTTGTAAGGCCTCTTCAGACAACCATCTTACCTTTTTACATTTCTTTTTGTTGGGGATGGTCTTGATCCCTGTCTCCTGTAAAATGTCACAAACTTCCGTCCATAGTTCTTCAGGCACTCTGTCTATCAGATCTAATCCCTGAATCTAATCATAAGGGATTTGATTTAGGTCATACCTGAATGGCCTAGTGGTTTTCCCTACTTTCTTCAATTTAAGTCTGATTTTGGCAGTAAGGAGTTCATGATCTGAGCCACAGTCAGCTCCCAGTCTTGTTTTGCTGACTGTATAGAGCTTCTCCATCTTTGGCTGCAAAAATAAAATCAATCTGATTTTGGTATTGGCCATCTGGTGATGTCCATGTGTAGAGTCTTCTCTTGTGTTGTTGGAAGAGGGTGTTTGCTGTGACTAGTGCGTTTTCTCAGCAAAACTCTTATCAGCATTTGCCCTGCTTCATTCTGTACTCCAAGGTGAAATTTTCCTGTTATTCCAGGTATCTCTTGACTTCCTACTTTTGCATTCCAATCCGATATAATGAAAAGAACATCTTTTAGGCGTTAGTTCTAGAAGATCTTGTAGGCCTTCATAGAACCATTCAACTTCAGCTTCTTCAGCATTACTGGTTGGGGTATAGACTTGGATTACTGTGATATTGAATGGCTTGCCTTGGAAACGAACAGAGATCATTCTGTCATTTTTGAGATTGTATCCAAGTACATCCAAGTATACATCAACAAAACTACTTCAAAAGGTAAAATTTTATTCTGTATAATTCTTTGGCCAATTTCCTATGATGGATTTTCTTACTGATCACTGTTATAGACTCAAATGCTCCGAGATATGAAAGTGCTTAAGAAGGAAAAGATAAATACCAAGGAGAAAAAGGAATTGCATAGACATCAGTTGTGGGGCATGATATGCTATCAATAAAACCAAAATCTATTTCTTATCTTTTTTATTTACCTGGTAATTTTTCTTTGTTGTAAAAACATATGTAACATGAGGAGTGGACTCTTTGCAATAATAATAGACCCCTTTTTCTTTACATTTATTCAATAGTTCAGCCCAAATATATAATAACACTTGAGATAGTTTGAAAAAACTGTATTACATTTGTAGTGCTTCTGAATTCTCATGAACTTGCTGTAGAGAGTTAAATCTCTGTCATTCCACAACTTTGTCATCTCAGGATGATGAATGTTCTTAGGTTTCTTCCTGTTCTACTCCAGTGTGAACATCTCAATAATGAGGTAAGGTAATGACATGATTATTTATACTTGAGGTAGCTTATCTGATGGTATTAAGAATTGTACTCTGACTTATGACCCAAAAATAGTCACTTTACTCCAACCCAAATTATTTGCAGTTTAATAAGTACGTGTCATAAGAGCAAGAATGGATACATAGCCATTACTGCACATGCAATAAGTTAAGCATGACATTTGCTTTGGAAAATGTTTATGAAAATTAATTTTCAGTTTAATTAGCTGGCATAATTTTCTGGTTGTTCCAGAAAACTTACGCTAATCATATCTCCAGCTTATGAAGATCTTTTTTTCTCTAATCATAATCTGGATATTATAAATCTCCAGAAAAAGTAGACATTTCATTCTGATAAAAGGCCAGTATTTTTACCTGTAATTGGAGATGGAATATGCTTTACATCTTGAGAGATGACAGTATTTCAGAATAAATATCTTGAGTGTTATAAAAATTTTTAAATAATTCTTTAATTCTTATGTGTATAGAATTTCAGTAGACAAAATAGCAATCTGTCAGTGCAGCAGGCAATATTTTTTGTTTGATGTCAAGTTCCAACTTTGAATAACTGCTGGACAGAATCCAAAAAGCATAGCTGAGAACGTATATTGAATATGCTGTAGGCTTTGCAAATATTTAAAAGAAAGTAGAAACATTTTTAATATTATTGGAGTAAACAAAAATGTCCCCTGGTAAATGTTCTTTATATGTGAGGTATTATTTTTCACTGAGTAAATAGCTGAAAACAACTTGAGTCAATAAAAAGAATAGTGAAGCAGTCAGGATTATAGTTATGCATAATATTTCCAGGATTTTAATCTAACTAAATATACTACTTCATATACTCAGGACTTAAAAGAAAGAAGGATGAGCTTAAGAAAATGGCAGTAATGCTTTATTGACTGTCTTCTCATTTTCCTGAATTTAAAATTTTTCTCATTGCTTTTATGAAATTCTTGACTTACTCTTCNTCTACAGTGAAATTCTCCTTACTCTACAGTGAAAATGCCAGCATATTTCTAATCTTAATATATTTTTAAGGTTTTTATTTTTCATTTTGCTTTTACCTAATAAAACAGGTATGTAACAGACCTGGGTGTGTGAATTATAGCCATATTTACAAGATGCTTTGAAATCCAGAGTGGTATAAGTTAGGGAAAGTATACATATTTTCAAAATTCCCATGTTAACCAGGTCTATCTAAATTGAATTTATAAACAAACTAAACAAATTAAAGCATCTATATAGCATCCCTTATCAAAAATAGATCTAGATTCTTCTAGAGCTCAAGTAAATCTTAGATACTGAAGAAAGTTAGCTTTGTGTAGGAGACAAAATGCATCTGCATAATTGAATGGATTTATCTATTTTATTTTGAATTTTTCTTCCTATGTGCACAGAGAAAGTGATTTTCTCAAGCCCCTGGGTTGCCCTCAGGACACTAAACACAGTAGGTGATTACATTCTACATTCAATACATTAAAGGCATTTTCCAGGAAAGAGGATGAGGACAGGAGTATATGGTACAGGGGACATAAGAAAGGGAATAAAATGCATGCAAGAGAATGCATATTTATTAAATTTCAACAGAGTTAAGGCATTCTGCTAACTAATATTAGCTACAGAAACTGCACACTGGATCACTGAGAATAGCCACAATACACATAGATAATTCAGATGATGATTTTCTTTTATTATTTCTTTTACTTAACTGTCTGAGCGAGTTGGAATGTCAGTCCTAAAACAGTAATTAAAACTTAGAGGCACTTTCAAAACCACTTTGCCTATTTATGTGTTTCTGCTCAGTCATTCTTGTGGCAACAGGAAATTTTAACTGTATATATGCTGAAGATTTGCAAAAGTATTTAATCTTCCATTAGGCAGAGATCATGGAGAAAATTACATATTTGTCTACCTTAAGTTTATTTAAATTGCCAAGAAAGAATTCTTTAAAAATATACTTTAATTAGAATAAAAACTATTTTAATTTAGATCCTAAAATCCCTTCTTGAGATTTCCTTTTTAGTTTTCTTCATAATATTTTTTAAAAGATGTGTGGTCATAAAGAAACCTGATATTTCAATCAATAGCATTCCACACTACTCACATGATTTTGGCAAAAACATACAATCATTGATGACTGTACACCATTAGAAATAGTATAAAGCTAAATGTTAATGGTTTGGGGTGAGATTGGCTTGGTGTTAAGAGTATGTGCTACAAAGACAGAAATATAGATCAGTAGAACAAAATAGAAAGCCCAGAGATAAATCCACACACCTTATCTTTGACAAAGGAGGCAAAAATATGCAATGGAGAAAAAACAATCTCTTTAACAAGTCGTGCTGGGAAAACTGGTCAACCACTTGTAAAAGAATGAAACTAGAACACTTTCTAACACCATACACAAAAATAAACTCAAAATGGATTAAAGATCTAAGTGTAAGAACAGAAACTATAAAACTCCTAGAGGAAAACATAGGCAAAACACTCTCTGATATAAATCACAGCAGGATCATCTATGAACCACCTCCCAGAGTAATGGAAATAAAAGCAAAACTAAACAAATGGGACCTAATTAAACTTAAGAGCTTTTGCACAATGAAGGAAACTATAGATAGGGAGGTGAAAAGACAGCTTTCAGAATGGGAGAAAATAATAGCAAATGAAGCAACTGACAAAGAATTAATCACAAAAATATACAAACAGCTCCTGCAGTTCAATTCCAGAAAAATAAGCGACCCAATCAAAAAATGGGCCAAAGAACTAAGCAGACACTTCTCCAAAGAAGACATATAGTTGGCTAACAAACACATGAAAAGATGCTCAACATCACTCATTATCAGATAAATGTAAATCAGAACCACAATGAGGTACCATCTCATGCTGGTCAGAATGGCTGCTATCCAAAAGTCTACAAACAATAAATGCTGGAGAGGGTGTGGAGACAAGGGAACCCTCTTACACTGTTGGTGGGAATGCAAACTAGTACCGCCACTGTGGAGAACAGTGTGGAGATTCCTTAAACAACTGGAAATAGAACTGCCATACGACCCAGCAATCCCACTGCTGGGCATACACATCGAGGAAACCAGAACTGAAAGAGACACACGTACCCCAGTGTTCATCACAGCACTGTTTACAATAGGCAGGACATGGAAGCAACCTAGATGCCCATTGGCAGATGAATGGATAAGAAAACTGTGGTACATTAGCCATTAAAAAGAATGCATTTGAATCAGTTCTAATGAGGTGGATGAAACTGGATCCTATTATATAGAGTGAAGTAAGTCTGAAAGAAAAACACCAATACAGGATACTAATGCTGCTGCTGCTGCTAAGTCACTTCAGTCGTGTCTGACTCTGTGCAACCCCATAGGCGGCAGCCCACCAGACTCCCCCGTCCCTGGGATTCTCCAGGCAAGAACACTGGAGTGGGTTGCCATTTCCTTCTCCACAGTGTACTAATGCATATATATGGAATTTAGAAAGATGGTAACAATGACCCTACATGCGAGACAGCAAAAGGGACACAGATGTAAAGAACAGTCTTTTGGAGTCTGTGGGAGAAGGCGAGGGTGGGATGATTTGAGAGGATAGCATTGAAACATGTATATTATCATACGTGAAGCGGATCACCAGTCCAGGTTTGATGCATGAGACAGGGTGCTCAGGGCTGGTGCACTGGGATGACCCTGGGGGATAGGTGAGGGAGGTGGGAGGGGGGGTTCTGGATGGGGAACGCATGTGCACCTGTGGCTGATTCATGTCAATGTATGGCAAGAACCACCACAATATTGTAAAGTAATTAGCCTCCAATTAAAATAAATAATTTTTTTTTAAAAGAGTGTGTGCTATAGTAGTAGGATTAATTAATTTATTTCATTTTTATCAGTGCATAAACATTGTTTGAGATTTTTCTAACAAGGATTGGGGAATACCAGGGTCACCCGATAGAGGTCTGTTACCTGAATGCCAGAAAGTAAGGAAACTCAGAAACCGTTCTGAACCTTTGAAGAATTGGAAGACTGTAACTATTCAAGACACAATTGTGAGTTAGATGAACCAAAGGAAGTTCTGCAGTTCTGGGCATCTTATCCCCTCAGAAGCTAGCTCACCCTTGCTCTCCACTATAGTGACAGTACCCTACTTACAAACCAGGTCCTTGTCAGATCCTCCCTCAATATCCTGCAGTATGCTTATAGTTCTTACTTCTACCACCCTCTCTACAACTCAAAATGTCCCAATAAACAGGATTGAAATAGATTTTTCAATCACTATGCAACACAGAGCATTCTTATTGGATAAGAGTCCTGCCATAGGTTGCTGTGCTCTGGTACATCTAGCGATGCAGCTAATAATCAAAGAGTCATTTGTAAACAACATGCAGGTTCATGAGCACATTCATTCAGTTGAGTCTGGTAGGCAAAGATGGTGGTGACTCCAGAGTGTGGTTCAGGTTGGCTTGCTCCCAGGTACGTGGTCTGTCCTGAAGATGGTGGCGAGTGTATGTGTCACTACAACTGGTGACGCCACAGAACATGGACCCTCATTGCCTATTCTTGCAGACTGAATTGAAGGTCTATCTTAATTATAGTATCTATTCTGATTTGTAGCATTTCATGTAACTTCAGTTTTAAGGAGGAAGTGGTGGTTGGATTTTTCAAAATTATTTCCTCTAATAAACAGATAAAAAATATTTTTTATTTTCATAAGGAAAATGTTTCAAAAATCCAACATAAGTATTTAACTTGGTTACAGTTCTTATACTATAACAGAGTGAAAAATATGGTTTGACTTTATAATCCATATAAACAGAACAACAAATTAATTTATTGTGTTTTGCTACTATTTGGAAAAAGATATTTCTTTATTCAGAGAAAGGGCTTGCCTATTGTTACAAAGATAAATATCATTTGTTACCACCATGGGAAACAGTGAAATTGAATTTGAAACAAATTCAAACTAAATTTGAAACTCATATATACTACTTTCCATTTTTTCATAAATTAATATTTAGAACAGTTTTAGGTTCACAGCAAAATTAAGTAGAAAGTACAGAGATGTTCCATATATCCTTGCTCCCTCACATACACAGACTCTCTCATTATCAATATCCTCCCCTCAACCTCTGGAGAGTTATATTTTTTACAACTGATGAACCTACGTTGAAACATGATTATCATCCATAAGCTCTACCTTCCATTAATGAACTCTAGTGTAAATGATAGATTATAGATGATAATGATGTTTCAATCTAGGTTCATCAGTTGTAAAATATATACCTCTCCAGTGGGGATACTGATTTACATTAGGGTTCAATATTGGTGTGGTATGAGCTTCCTACATGGTACAGGTGATAAAGAATCTGCCTGCCAAAGCAGAAGACAGTAAAAGACCTGGGTTCTATCCCTGAGTCAGGAAGATCCCCTGGAGGAGGGCATGGCAACGCACTCCAGTATTACTGCCTGGAGAATCCCATGGACAGAGGAGCCTGGCAGGCTACAATCTATGGGGTTGCAAGGAGTCAGACACGACCGAAGTGACTTAGCATGCACGCATGCATTGGTGGTGTACATTCTATGGGTTTGAACAAACATCTGACATATATCCACCATGAGAGCATCACAAAGAGCATTTTAACTGCCCTAAAGATCCTCTGTGGTCTCTGTTCATATCTCCTTTCCATTGAAACCCAGCAATCACTAATTTTTTCTTACTGTCTCCATACTTTTGTGTCTTTCAAAATGTCATTGGAATCATACAGTAGGTAGCCTTTCAGACTGACTTCTTTCACTTAGAAGTACATTTAAATTAAATACATCTGAATTTATTTCATTCATTTTTATTGGATGATATTGGTGAAGATGATGAGAATGACAATTCTACAGGATGATGCTGTGCAGTGTTATATAAAGAATACTGAATAGAATTTGTGTTGTTACTATAATTTTTTACACAATTCCTAAATAATAAATGTCATAAATGATATCCAAGCAGGACACAACATGAACCCAAGGGAAATCTCACTGTTTTCTAAAGACACAGAAAAACTTACTTGCTCAATTCTTTCAAAAACACAGAAAGCCTGTCATGCAACCTGACATTATGTCACATAACAGCTTTGATATCTGATTACTAGAAATATTTAGTGATATTTATGCAAACTGATCAACCAATAATCTACAGTATCTATCTGATTAAAAACACAATACATTTGCTTTCTTTACATCATTGTTGTAACTCCAAAAGCAAAAATTATCACCTTCATGCTATAATTACAATAACCAGAACATTTTCCTACTAATGCTATTGATTGCTTTAGGCTTATGCTTCCATCTACTTACATTTCCTTCTTTCCTATAATAAAGATTTATTTTTATGGAGAATAAGACATGTCATTTAAAGAAATCCTATGTGGAGAAATTAAGGGATATATATGAAATGTCTTAGAATAACATAGAATTTTAGGTATGAGGTGAGGGGACAATGGCAAGTGCTATTATCTGTGACAAGTTAGTTCTATGAAGCTTGAACTCTCCCAATTTTTATTACCAGAAGTTATAAGAACAATGCCTAAATGTCTGGCCTTCAGCTGCTATAAAAAATTTGATGAGATAAAACTCGAAAATCTCACATTCCTTTCTATTTGTATGTCAAGGCTATAATACTATATAAAGTTCCTCACCATGCCATCCATCAAGCAGCTTCATGCTGAGAAGTCCTCATGATGACAAGGACTTAAGAAAAATGGCAACAATGTACAGACATCCTCTGTTGTAGATATGGGAATCTGATGCTGAAAAGGAGGCTTAGCTTGAGAATCTTTCATTTTTACTAATAGAAATTGCTGTCTCAGTTTGGAATTCTTGGACTCTTTTGTTTCAAACACTGGAGTAATTAAAGCAGAATGGTATAAACAGTCAGTCACTTTGTGGCAAATGTGAAGCAGTGACAATACTTTAACACTTCTTTAAATCACGCGGAGTTACTGTGATCTCCATATGTACAAAAGGAATCTTGATCCTTCTACTTTGTTCTCTACATTGATTCTCAGATATGACTGGAAAGTTTTTACAAAATAGAGATTCCTGGACCTCCATCTGTGGGCTTCCCTGGAAGCTCAGTCCGTAAAGAATCCACCTGCAATGCAGGAGACCCCGGTTTGATTCCTGGGTCAGGAAGATTCGCTGGAGAAGGGACAGGCTACCCACTGCAGTATTCTTGGGCTGCGCTTGTGGCTCAGCTGGTAAAGAATCTGCCCACAATGTGGGAGACCTGGGTTTGATCCCTGAGTTGGGAAGATCCCCAGGAGAAGGGAACAGCTACCCACTCTAGTACAGTCCATGGGGTCCCAAACAGTAGGATGCAAGTGAAAATTCAAAATTTGTTGTTTGAGATACAGAAATATCTATATATGTTTTTTATTTTCATGTAATATTTTCATGAGGTTAGCACATTAGTAAGAAGAATGCATGGACTTCAGATATAAATTGATTTTTTAACCTAGAAATTAAATCTATCTCTTCCTGGAGACTTGCATTCATTTGAGGTAGCTCTCTCATTTCTCTTCTCTTCTGAGCTTTCTCTTAATTATTTCTGTGTGACCATTTCCAACCTGGAAATTCTTCTTAATAGAAAAGATGGAAAGATCAATCAACTCATGTATTTTTGTCTATTCAAAATTGTCTATCAAGCAGCACCTGTGTTCCAGGCACTCATGTGCTGGGGTAAATGGGCACAGAATATTAAATAAGTACATTTTCAAATCCACAAACCACAATTGTGTTACATGCTATATGGGAAAATGCAACAAGCACTATGCCAGTTAAAAGAGACAAAGAATGCTTTCTCTACCATTATAACAAACCTTCTCTGCTAAGATGTAAGGTAGATTTGTGTCATACATTTTAATTTTTATCTAAACTAAATAATTCTGATTAGTCTGAGTTTATTTAAGATTAGACTCCCTGAAATGACAAGTTTTACTTGGTAAAGTAATCTGCAGTTAATTGAACAAAACACTAATGATTTTAAGATTCATGGTACATGGTTTTATTATCTTATCCTTTATTATAAAAGGTAGGTTTGGCATTATTAGTCATTTGGAATTTGTTATTAAAGCTTACGATGTTAGTGGTTAAAATGCAGTAACAGGGCATAAATATAAATGAATCTGCAACTAATTAGTTTTAGGATTTATAGTAGTGTCAAATTTGGAGACCAGTGTTTTCCTAGTTTTTCTTTAAAAATTCTGTAATCATTTTCCCTTCACTCAGAGTCATACAATCTTACTATGATATAAAGAGATTGTTTTAATGGTTAACTTAGAAGATATCAGAAGTACAAATATGTTTTCTCATGTGAAGTTTATAGTTTAAACTACTAACAACAGATCTAATTTCTAAAACAAATGTTAAAGAGAATTGTTTTTCCAGAAATTTTTACCTGGAAGGAAATACAACTTAACATATTATGCTTGGGTACTAAGTTGCTTCAGTCCTGTCCAACTCTTTGCGACCCCATGGACTGTAGCCCACCAGGCTGTTCTGCCCATGGGATTCTCCAGACAAGAATACTGGAATGAATTGCCATTCCCTCTTCCAGGGGATGTTTCCAACCCAGGAATCAATCCCACCTCTCTTGTCTCCTGCATTGGCAGCCAGGTCCTTTACCACTAGTGCCACCTGGGAAGCTAACATATCATACTCTGATTCAATAAAATGTCACAAAAGAAAGGAGAGTAATGCAAAAATTGATAATAAATTTTAAGTGAATTTGGGGTAGAGAGTGACATTTTAATTAGATATCTTAGGATATCCCACATTCAAATCCAAGCTGTTTTAGTCATTTAGAATAACTTGAAAAGGGAAATCAAGGCTAAAAATATTATTCCATTTCTCATTACAGTTACTGTAGCATAAAAAGTAATAACACAGAAATTAGAGCCCAGTTGTCTCGGTTTAAATTTTGGCTCCATCTATTCTAGCTGTGTGACTTTGGACTAGTTACTTCTCTGTGCCTCAGTTCTCTCTGCTCTAAAATGGGCACTAGACAGTACCTACTCCCATATGCTTGTGAGAATTAAATGAGTGCATACACACAATAGAGCATCCATCTGTACAGAAGTAGCATCCAATAAATGTAACTTATAATTATTGTTGTTCCTAGTATTTTTTCTTGAGTTCAAAAAATGGCTGGGAAGATTTGACTTCTTTGTAGAAACAGCTTTTGTTAGTTGTCATTTAATGGGCTAAGGGCATTTTAAAAATTTAGCTATTATATATTGCTTATGTAACTTCTCTTTGTTATCTTTGTATTTTATGAACACAATCATAAATGTTTATTACCTTACTTCTGTTTCATAGTAATTGGAGAAATTAATTTCTCAAAGTGAAAGTGAAGTTGCTCAGTCATGTCCATGTCCGACTCTGCGACCTGTGGACTATAGCCCACCAAGCTCTACTGTCCATGGGATTCTCCATGTAAGAATACAGGAGTGGGTTGCCATTTCCTTCTCCAGGGTAATTTCTCAAAGTGCCTTAATTTCTCCAGGTGCTTTGGAACTAACTCTTTTAAATGTCCTTAAAATTATTGAGAAAAAACAAATCAGAGTAGACTAAACCCAAACATTTTTTGAGTGTCACTGTACAACTATATCCATGGTTTGAAGTTTAAGGCATATAAAGTCCATGCTGAACGTATAACTTACCTGTACTTGCCACATCTCACATTAGCACTCATGTCACAGTGAAAGCAAGACCTTTGTCTTCAACCATAAATTTCACCAGGATATGCCATTAGTCATAAAATGTAAGCAAGGGTCAGATATTTCAATATAGCTATCAACCCACTGAAGAAACAATACAAATGCATGTTCCATGAGTCCATGGGACTAAACATACAATGAGCATTAACTCCTTTCCTATTTTCAATGTACAAGAAATTAACTGAATTTTAAGGACATTTATATAATCATATTTTGAAATATTTTTCCAATTAAATTTATTCATGTTGATTATTAAGAACACTTAAAAGTGCATACACAAATGAAAGAAAGCACAAATCATCTGCATGCTCACAACCCAGAGATAAAGTTATCTGCTCACCCAATACACACTTCCTTGCCTCCCCAGGCCCAGGCATTTGGTCACACAATATAACCCCACTCCCTGGCTACCAGTAGTTAAAGCAGGAGTCAATTAGGCTG
Source organism: Redunca redunca (assembly GCA_006410935.1). NCBI lineage: Eukaryota > Metazoa > Chordata > Mammalia > Artiodactyla > Bovidae > Redunca > Redunca redunca. Next base: position 85,267 of record SJYQ01002420.1, read on the forward strand.
ATCTTGATTAATCATAGTCCCTTCAGCAGGAATTTATATGTGAAGGTAAGAAATTTCAGAGCTTTTGCTATATCCATCTTTTTTCCATAAAGACTTTAATAAAACATTTTTAATGTTTAAAATGTTTCTCTCTTTTATTAAAAATTCTTACTTCTTATGAATTGAGTCAGGTATATTCATTACTCATAGACATTCAAGTTCTCCACAGATATAGTCACAATTTTATAGTGGTTGATTTTGCTGTGTCTCTTAATTTGAGCTCATAATTAATAAGCAATTTTCAAGGTAAATTTCTCATGTGTTATGTATTAGTTTAATTATAGTAAGACATTTTTCTCAAACCTCTGTGAAACATAGCTTTGGCTTCATCTGTCACAGAGTTCAAGCATCTAAGAATCCCCCACCCCATTTGCTAAATGATCTCAGCTGAAATGCCGAGCTATTCAATTTTTCCATAAAAGATATCATATGATGTTCATAAATATCCAAAGTTATAAGTGAGTACCTAAATATTTTGGCTAACACTAAACATCTAGGTATTTAGAAATATTTGAAAGAATACACAAGTTTTCAAATTATTATACAAAGACACTTTCTGTCCTTTCATTATTCAATCTATTTCCCTTTAGAGAATTAAAATTTTTCTTGACTAAATTTGTGAGGTTTGGAAAAGAAAGTAAGTTTGCTTGGCTTAGACCTCTTGGGGGCCAGCTGCTCCAAGAGCATATGGCCTCTACCCTGCTTCATGTTCTACCAAACAATTTCAGCTGGAGAAGTTCCAAGTGTTTCTTCATCACCAGACCTGAAGGCCAGTCATTGTCTGTCCAGGCTAGTGGGTCTACTAGGTATGTGGTAATATAATAATTGCCACCATGATTTTCTGGTAAATCTGCTCTGCAGTTGAGTTTTGGATGAGATTTCTCAAAACACAACTCTGAAGGAAGTGTTAGGGCATGGAAGGTGGCCACAGACTCAAGTCAAATTCAATTTGTCTAAAGAGTTTGTGGCTCAGATGGTAAAGAATCTACCTTCAATGCATGAGATCCAAGTTCAGTCCCTAGGTTGGAAAGATCCCCCTGGAGAAGGGAAAGGCTACCCACTCTGGTATTCTTATCTGGAGAATTCCATGAACAGAGGAGCCTGGCAGGCTACAGTCCATGGGGTCACAAAGAATCGGTGATGACTGAGTGACTAACACTTTCACTTTCAAAGAGTTTTAGGTTGATCTCAAAACACAAAGAAGAAATAATGCCATTATCATATCGACAAACTCCAACATAAATATTTGTAGCTAAGTAGTCTTGTCTCATATAACTACTTTTAAAAAATTCATTGTTCCCCTGAAATTATCTACTTTAAAAACTTCAAATCTCTTGTGTAATGCCATTACACTTTAGAACAGGACGGACTGTCAAGATACAGTTCACAGACTACTTTCACGTCATTTAATGTTAACCAACAAAAGAGAAGACTCTACACATGGACATCACCAGATGGTTCATACTGAAATCAGATTGATTATATTCTTTGCAGCCAAAGATGGAGAGCTGTATACAGTCAGCAAAAACAAGACGGGGAGCTGACTCTGGCTCAGATCATGAACTCCTTATTGCCAAATTCAGACTTAAATTGAATAAAGTGGGGAAAACCATTAGACCATCCAGGTATGAACCTAAATCAAATCCCTGATGATTATACAGTGGAAGTGAGAAATAGATTTAAGGGGCTAGACCTGATAGACAGAGTGCCTGATGAACTATGGACAAAGGTTTGTGACACTGTACAGGAGACAGCGATCAAGACCATCCAAAGAAAGAGAAATGTAACAAAGCAAAACAGCTGTCTGAGGAGGCATTACAAATAGCTGTGAAAAGAAGAGAAGTGAAAAGCAAAGGAGAAAAGGAAAGATATACCCATTTGAATTCAGAGTTCCAAAGAATAGCAAGGAGAGATAAGAAAGCCTTCCTCAGTGATCAATGCAAAGAAATAGAGGAAAACAATAGAATAGGAAAGACTAGAGATCTCTTCAAGAAAATTAGAGATACCAAGGGAACATTTCATGCAAAGATGGGCTCGATAAAGGACAGAAATGGTAGGGACCTAACAGAAGCAGAAGACATTAAGAAGAGGTGGCAAGAATACACAGAAGAACTGTACAAAAAAGATCTTCATGACCAAGATAATCACGATGGTGTGATCACTCACTTAGAGCCAGACATCCTGGAATGTGAAGTCAAGTGGGCCTTAGGAAGCATCACTAGGAACAAAGCTAATGGAGGTGATGGAATTCCAATTGAGCTATTTCAAAGCCTGAAAAATGATGCTGTGAAAGTGCTATACTCAATATGCCAACAAATTTGGAAAACTCATTAGTGCTCACAGGACTGGAAAAGGTCAGTTTTCATTCCAATTCCAAAGAAAGGCAATGCCAAAGAATGCTCAAACTACCACACAATTGCACTCATCTCACATGCTAGTAAAGTAATGCTCAAAATTCTCCAAGCCAGGCTTCAGCAATACGTGAACTGTGAACTTCCAAATGTTCAAGCTGGATTTAGAAAAGGCAGAGAGAAGAACCAGAGATCAAATTGCCAACATCTGCTGGATCATCAAAAAAGCAAGAGAGTTCCAGATAAACATCTATTTCTGTTTTATTGACTATGCCAAAGCCTTTGACTGTGTGGATCACAATAAACTGTGGAAAATTCTGAAATAGATGGGAATACCAGACCACCTGACCTGCCTCTTGAGAAACCTATATGCAGGTCAGGAAGTAACAGTTAGAACTGGACATGGAACAACAGACTGGTTCCAAATAGGGAAAGGAGTACGTCAAGGCTGTATATTGTCACCCTGCTTATTTAACTTCTATGCAGAGTACATCATGAGAAACGCTGAGCTGGAAGAAGCACAAGCTGGAACCAAGATTGCCCAGAGAAATATCAATAATAACCTCAGATATGCAGATGACATCACCCTTATGCCAGAAAGTGAAGAGGAACTTAAAAGCCTCTTAATGAAAGTGAAAGAGGAGAGTGAAAAAGTTGGCTTAAAGCTCAACATTCAGAAAACTAAGATCATGGCATCTGGTCCCATCACTTCATGGGAAATAGATGGGGAAACAGTGGAAACAGTGTCAGACTTTATTTTTTTGGGCTCCAAAATCACGGCAGATGGTGATTGCAGCCATGAAATTAAAAGATGCCTACTCCTTGGAAGGAAAGTTATGACCAATCTAAACAGCATATTAAAAAGCAGAGACATTACTTTGTCAACAAAGGTCCATCTCGTCAAGGCTCTGGTTTTTCCAGTAGTCATGTATGGATGTGAGAGTTGGACTATAAAGAAAGCTGAGCACAGAACTGATGCTTTTGAACTGTGGTGTTGGAGAAGACTCTTGAGAATCCCTTGGACTGCAAGGAGATCCAACCAGTCCATCCTAAAGGAAATCAGGCCTGGGTGTTCATTGGAAGGACTGATTTGAAGCTGAAGCTCCAATATTTTGGCCACCTGATGGGACGAGCTGACTCATTTGAAAAGACCCTGGTGTTGGAAAAGATTGAGGGCAGAAGGACAAGGAGACAACAGAGGATGAGATGGTTGGATGGCATCACTGACTCAATTGACACGAGTTTGGGTAAACTCCAGGAACTGGTGATGGACAAGGAGCCCTGGCGTGCTGCAGTTCTGGGGTTCGCGGGGCATCTAACATGACTGAGCAACTGAACTGAACTGAACATTTCTAAGTAAATGTGCTTCTTAGAGTTTTCTTTCCTTGTGAAAATTGCTTAGATTTCAAATGCACAAAAATAAAAGGTTCACATTAGAAGTATGAAATATCCTAAAATTTTGAAAGAGGAGCATATTCTAAGGTATTGATGAAAGGGTCAGAAATAGATACAGATATAGTTTTCCTACTTCTACGATTCATGATACAGCTAATTGACCTCATTTAATTCATTATTTTTTAAACTTATCTGACCATTAAAACATGCCAGCTCTCACTGTTTACAAACAAAAAAGTAACAGCCCTTTGAACTCATATTTTAGTGACTATCTCTGGAAGATACTAGGTGAATTGAGTGTGTATAAGGATAGTCTATTTGTGTACAGAAGTTCTATATGGATTGAAAGATCTGAAGTAGTTTTGTTAGAAGTAAAAGAACCATTTAAAGCTGTAAGCCATTTAGTTTTCTTTGTTCACTTTAAGGAAACATACTACTTTGATAGAAGCTTAGAAAACTTTTACATAGCTATGAATCTAACTTTTTCCCACAATAATTTTATGTTCACTTTTTCTAACAGTAATTTTTCACTCTCCTGGGGAGGTGGCGAAGTAAGCTAGCCAGAAGGAGCATAGCACAGCACTTCACCCTGGGCTGAGTCATGTCTTGGTTCACTGGGTTTTGGGGGGAGTTATTACTTGTTAAAATTTTTTCTCCTTTTCTTCATGAGATCCTTGTCATTTTAAAATGTGGTATTTTATTCAAATATTGTCGGACAGGAAAAAGCACAATACTAAAAAACATGAAAAATATTCAGTGAAATCAATTTGCTTTTAAAGACTGTTAGCTGAAGGAGCAATTGCAAATTATTTTTGAAAACCTTTTGGTTAGCACTTTTGAAACTACAAATAGAGATTATATTCAACTTTCTATCACAGTTTTGATCCACAATGGACTATTAAAAAATCCTAATGATTAAGCAATGTCCATTGCAAAGATGACATAAAAGGGAGAAATATTTTATTCACAGTAAAAGTTTAAAACATTCATGCCATAGTAATTAGTTTACCATGAGTCTAAAATTACACATAAATATAAAACACTTACATATCATGAGCTATATATATATCTTTCAGACTATTTCACATTTCAGACTTCATAGGTATGTCCACGATGTAATATATCCATTAAAAGAAATGACAAGTAATTTTCAACTTTACTTGAATCACTTGGTCATTTATTCTTTATACTAGCTATAAAGTAGGAACAGCATGATAGGGTAAGGAACACAAATTTGTAAATCATGTGGAAAAATTTATAGCACATTGTTGAATAAAGAAACCAGAAATCAGAAACAGCAAGAGAAAGCATATGTGAAGACATGGTGTGTGTGTGTGTATGGGTGACTGAAATGATGATACATAACTTTTAGGAAAAAAGTATAAATGTGGACACTGAAAAATCACAAATTTTACACAAGATTATTGTGTTTAGTCAGATTTTGAAATGTAAAACCAGAGGCTTAAAAGTAATTGCAGAGATTTTAACCTCACTACATTCATAACAAAGACAGTGGCATTTTAGACCCCTTATTTGATCCTGAATACTGGAATTAAGATTATCAGGAGAAATATCAATAACCTCAGATATGCAGATGACACCACCCTTATGGCAAAAAGTGAAGAGGAACTGAAGAGTCTCTTGATGAAAGTGAAAGAGGAGTGAAAAAGCTGGCTTAAAACTCAATATTCAGAAAACTAAGATTATGATATCGGGTCCCATCACTTCATGGCAAGTAGATGGGGAAACAATGGAAACAGTGACAGATTTTATTTTCTTGGGCTCCAGAATCACTGCAGATGATGACTACAGCCACAAAATTTAAAAAACGCTTGCTCCTCGGAAGAAAAGCTATGACCAAACTAGACAGCCTATTAAAAAGCAGAGACATCACTTTGCCAACAAAGGTCTGTCTAGTCAAAGCTATGGTTTTCCCAGTAGTCATGTATGGGTGTGAGAGTTGGACCATAAAGAAAGCTGAGCACTGAGAATTGATGCTTTTGAACTGTGGTGTTGGAGAAGACTCTTGAAAGTCCCTTGGACTGTAAGGAGATCAAACCAGTCAATCCTAAAGGACCAACTCTGAATATTCATTGGAAGGACTGATGCTGAAGCTGAAACTCCAATACTTTGACCACCTGATGTGAAGAAATGACTCCTTGGAAAAGACCCTGATGTTAGGAAAGATTGAAGGCAGGAGGAGAAGGGGACGACAAAGTATGAGATGGTTGGATGGCATCTCCAACTCAACAGACATGAGTTTGGGTAAACTCTGGGAGTTAGTGATGGACAGGGAAACCTGGCATGCTTCAAATTCATCGGGTTGCAAAGAGTCAGACACGACTGAGTGACTGAACTTAACTGAAATGCCTTAAAAAATGGCTACAATAATGATAGAAGAAAAAGACCAGGGGAACTTTTCAAGATTTTTTTCTGAGTATAAAATAAACTATTTTATATTAATATTTTAATTTTCCCATATTTATGTTTATTCACTTCAGGCAAAAATATAAGTTTAAAACTATCAACATATATACAGCCTTTTCAAAATAGCTCCTTGTAGTTAAACATGTCAAAAGATTTTTGAGTATTTGGGGGCAGTAATTAAGTGAGAGCATAGGTTG